>JAJJMC010015453.1:8005-38031 GCA_023531435.1 Papaver californicum | reverse complement strand
TGGGGAGTATCTCGACACACTAGGTTTCATCTCGGTACTGACCTTCAGACAGATATGGGACACATCGTTCGCCTCAGTCAACACTTGCGACCTTCTACAGTCTACTTTCATCTTCTAAGTCTTTTCATGTGATGTGTGGATAAATAACTGTCTGAGTAGAACTCTGTTGTCTTAGATATGAATTTTAGTACGCTTGAGTTAACACTCGTGTACAGTGATTGGATCCATAAAGGGTAATGGTCCCTATAGCCGAATATCTGAATAGCCAACTAACTAGCTTGTTTAGTGTCTATCCTGAATCATTCACGTGTTGCTAAAATCTAGATCCAGGTTTTGTGGGTATACCTCTTGTAAACCCTCACGAGACAAAACTCGTCCACTAGGGACACCTAGGGGTTTAACGGCTTACTGCATATGCTAAATGTAGTCGTGATTCCTGCGAAAGTGAGTTAGGATTTTTACTTTATTTTTAGAGTAGTTTGCTCGAGGACTAGCAAAATAGTAAGTTTGGGGGTATTTGATAGACACATTTTAGTGTCTAAATTTCACCTTAATTTCTAGTGAGTTAGTATTCGATTGTGTGTCTATTACGTGTTTTTATGCTTTTGTAGGTACATTAGAAGAATAAAGATTTGTGGAAAAATTGGCTCAAAAAGTGATAAAGGCACCCAAGGACAAGTGTTATTGGCACCCCAAGAATGGATAAGGGACACCCTAGGATCGGCCGAGTCAACCCAGCGGGTCAACCAGGCGATTCAACCCAGCGAGCCAGCCGAGTCGACTCAGCCGGATCAGCCGATTCAGCTCATCGGGAAATCTTCTGGGTTGTTAAAATCAAATGATTCGAAGGATATTTTGCTTCTAGATTGTTCCAAATGATAATAGCAATCTCACGCAAGTCATAAACATCAAAAGATCCCGTGAAATCAGTGTGTAAATCATGTATTTGGCCGGAATCATGATTCGATTAGGATTGGGATTTGTGGGCTGTTCTAGAGAGTTCTATTAGGTTTAGAACTCTCTCTAGGGTTTCTACTATCTATAAATACCAAGAGAAGCCAAGAGAATCGAAAAAAAAAAGCTTAGAGAAGATTTTAGAGAATTCCGGCCACTATTCCATCACCGCCGACGAGCTGCTGCTGCACCGGCCGGCTGTTCTTCATCCATCACTGCCGGAGAAGAAGACTCAGTAACATTTATACGTGTTGCTGATTTGAATTTTCCTGTTGTCTATTGCTTCAAACCATTTGTTGCTTAAACTCTTCTGTAACAGCTGAACCCTCTCCTGTAACGCATATAAGCGTATCAAATCAGCTGTTACAGCGTTATTCAACCTTGTAATCAATATTTTGAGCAATGAAATCAACTTTTGAGCAAGTTTTCTTCACCATGAGCTAAGTCTATTTACTGGGATGATGGATAAGGTAATTTTCTCAATTTTATGTGATTTAATTATTTTCTAATAATTATTTATAATTCTTTTATCATTAAAATTTTGCATAGTTTTGAATAGTTAAAACGGTTTTCTTTCAACAGTTGTGCTTTTGCTTGATGGATTATGCTTAGTTAATTAATTTTGATAGTCCATGCTTGTGATTTACCTCTGTTTGTTAGCATAACAAAACCAACTTTGGCAATTATTTGTGCTTTAATTAATTTAAAAAGAATTATCTGATTAATCACATAGGTTGTTAGATTTATCTGATTCCTGATTCCTGGTACGTTTAAAATTATTTAAAAATCATATTTAGGTTATTTAGTCTTTTTCTTACTCCTGAAATTTTCTAGAATTAGTTTAAATCATTATTTTCTAAAATCATTACCTTCACAAGTTCGAGAATCGAACCTTTATTTACCACTTTCTAAAATTACATCAATATACCCACAAAACCTACTCCAACTTCAAAGTCACAAGTATCCAAAGAGATATGAGGACATAAAGTTTATGCACACTAATAATAAGAAGTTAGAAATTCAAAAGAACATTATTATCATGCTTAACTCTTGAGTTAGGAGAAAACCACCATATGAAAGAATCCAGGTTCGAGAGCGATAAAATGTTTACTTTTGCCTCACCAATGGGGTTTTATGAACTTGCAATCAAAGAACGCACTTTATGGTTCTCATGTGTGCAGGCGGGAGTGAAGATAGAATCCTACACACGTTGAATGGTGGGAAGGAAAGGTAACCTTCCGAATTATATGAAAATGTTATCCCATAGAAATGTGGGACGAAAAAAACCCCTTTTTTTTTCTAGTGATCTCTAAGAAATGAAATCAACCACTATGCCATGATGAGAATGCTTACTTACCTTCTCACCCCATCGGCAATCAGCACCACTCTCATAGCATCCAATAGAACGTCTTCAGTCTTCAACTATTGATGATGAACTCTTGAACTTCGTACAAATTTGACAATTATAACTATTTATCTCAATTCTTTGTTGTGTGAAACTTCTTTATAGATTTCTTCTTCCCCACGGCCTTATGAAATGAAATTAAAAACAAATATACACTAAAGCAATGATAAACATTATTTTATTTTTTTTCGATCTTGTGAAGATTTATAAGATACAAACTGAAAAATAAAATGAAACTACTGTGGCCGTGGGATCATGACTTTACCACTTGATTCTTCATAAATCGTATTGTCTCCTTGTCATAAACTTCATAAAATTCACATCTTTTGATTTTCTTTGCTCTTGTACACAAGTCTTCAACATGTATATATAATTCTGCTCATTATATTGTTGTTTCACTTGAATATGAAATTTGCTCTTTCTTGTACCGATGCTTGTAAACCTTGAACGTCTTCAACTTTACTTCAAATTCGTAATGCTCCGTTTGTTGATGATGATATTTTTTTATGGACCTGTTGTTGTCGAGAGAATGGTGCCAACTGCAAACCAGATTACAAGATAGAGTCATCAATTCTTATGGCACCCTCGTGATTTATAAAATTAGTACTCAAAAGATCAAAAAGTAGTGCTTAAATTGGTGTGAAGTTAGGTAGCTCATCATTCAACCCAGAATTTACGCAGATGAAACAATCTAAACGGAAAATTGAAAGGTTTGGTGTCTCACTCATGAGTATTGAATGATCAGCTTATCTAATATTGTATTCTCTACCAGCAATTTAAGTTTATTTTTGTCAGCTCTAGCCTCTCAACAACTAAGCACTCCAAATATAGTTCTCTAATACTTTTAAGTTCAGTTATTTCGGGTAGGAACTCCGTATGTAAACTTAGCTAGAAGTATACTAAGTGACTCTAAAATCTCTAAAAGTTAAAGGTTTTCATGCAAATATGTACAAAAAGTTTAAAAATTCTACCTACAAAAGCAAATACTAAAAATCTAAATGCTTAACCACTCCCCCACACTTAACCTTTACATTTTCCACAATGTAAATTGACTCCTCCAATGTAAAATCAAGATGGAAAATCCTAACATTATATGAAAAACTAAGAAAAATATCAAAAGATAAAGATAGAAATACAAAACCAATGGGTTGCCTCCCATGCAACGCTTGGTTTAAAGTTGTCATCCCGACTCTCTACTCGCCTGTATTACTCCTCAGAGAGAGCAAATCTTCAAGTCTAATCACGTCTACATTCTCCGTAGGGAAGTTTTCGTAATAAGGCTTCAATCTTGGCCGTTAACTTTGGAAATTATTCCTTTTTCATACTAGTAATCTCAATTGCACCATGAGGAAAAACACTAGTAACAACAAATGGTCCAACCCATCTGTACCTTAGCTTACCAGGAAATAAACGAAGACGAGTATTAAATAAAAGGAATTTTTGTCCCACACAAAATTATTTCGAGAAATCATCTTGTCGTGAAAAAACTTAGTCTTCTCCTTGTGTATACGAGAACTCTCATAAGCATCATTACGTATATCCTCTAGCTCATTAAGTTGTAGTTTCCTTTGTTTCCCCGCTTTATCATACTCCATGTTGCACATCTTTACTACCCATAAAGCCTTATGTTCAAGTTCAACCGGGAGATGACAAGCTTTTCCATAAACCAACCGATATGGAAACATACCAATTGGTGTCTTGCATGTCGTTCTTTACGCCCACAATGCATCACTGAATCTCAAGTTCCAATCTTTCCGTGTAGTATTAAAGGTTTTCTCTAGAATGGATTTGATCTCATGATTTCAAATTTCAGCGTGCCCACTAGTTTGTGGGTGATACGGCGTACCGACCTTGTGAGTAATGTTGTACTTATTGAGGAGAGCATGGAAGGATTTTTGAAAGTGTGAACATCCGTCACTGATAAACACACGTGGTGTGCCATGTCTAGTAAAAATATTTTCCTTCACAAACTCACAAACAAATTAAGAATCATTTGTAGGGGTGGCTTTAGCTTCCACCCATTTCGAAACATAATCACAACAAGAAGTATATAAAATTTTCCATACGAATTAACAAAATGGCCCATAATTTTTATTTTTTATAAAAATAAATCACCTTCTTATCTTTATTTTATTTTATTTTTTTCTAGTCAATTACCGACACATCGATTATTTCTACAACAAGAATTAGTGTGAGTGGCATTTGATTCGAGCACCTAGATTACCCGTTCGTTTACATCTATCACAAGATTTGCAAAAAACATACGCATCCTCAAATAAGGTGGGCCAATAAAAGCCACTTTCAAGAACTTTGAGAGAGGTACGTTTAGAGACAAAGTGGTCACCACAAGCCTAAGAATGACAAAAAGATAGAATGGACTGAAATTCAGAGTTAGGTACGCACCTGCGAATAATCCGATCAGCATAATATTTCCACAAGTAGGGCTCATCCCACACATACTGCTTGTCTATCTTCATAAGCTTTAACTTTTGAAAACTAGACATTATACTAGGTACTTTCCTTGTAACCAAGTAATTCACTATGTCAGCGTACCAAGGTATTGAATCTTCTAGTGAGAAAAGTTGTTCATCCGGGAAACGATCTTGTAAGGGAAGTTCTTCTTCAGAAACAACAAGTCTACTAAGATGGTCTGCAACAATGTTCTCAACACCTTTCTTGTCTCTAATTTCTATGTCAAATTATTGGAACAACAAAATCCACCGTATAAGTCTTGGGTTAGCTTCTTTCTTCTCGAGTAGGTACCTAACTGCTGCATGATCAGAATAAAAAACAACCTTGGTACTACCAAATAAGATCTGAATTTTTCTAGTGCAAAAACTATAGCCAACAACTCTTTCTCCATGGTAGAATAGTTGATTTCACATCGTTTAGGGTCCTAGATGCATAGTAAATCACATGGGACAATTTTTCCACCCTTTGACCCAAAACGGCTCCAATTGCATAGTAACTCGAATCACACATCAACTCAAACGGTAAACTCCAATCGGGTGACTTGATAATAGGTGCAGTTGTCAACAACTCTTTCAATCTGTCAAAGGCATCCTTGCACTCTTGGTCGAAGTTAAAAGTAGCCTCTTTTTGCAATAATTTGCACATTGGCATTGAGATTTTGGAGAAATCCTTGATAAACCTCCTGTAAAAACCTGCATGACCAAGGAACGAGCGAATCTCCCTCACCGAAGCGGGGTATTGTAAGTTTCTTATTAGGTATATCTTTGTTTTGTCTACTTCGATCCCTCGAGAGGACACAATGTGACCGAGCATTATACCATGGTTTACCATAAAGTGACATTTCTCCCAATTTTGAACAAGATTATTGTCTTTCTACCATAAAGTGAATCTTTTAAGCACAAGTTCAAGATTTTCTAAGCAAATATCAAATGAATTGCCATAAACACTAAATTCATCCATAAATACCCTCAATGATGCATTCCACGTAGTCAGAAAATATACTAACCATACATATCTGAAAAGTGGCAGGCGCATTGCAAAGACCAAACGACATCCATCTATATGCAAACTTACCAAAAGGACAAGTAAAAATAGTCTTCTCTTGATCCTCTAGTGCAATAAGAATCTGATTGTATCCCGAATTACTGTCCAAAAAGCAATAATAAGAATGTCCCGACAACCTCTCTAACATCTGATTAATGAAAGGCAAAAGAAAGTGATCCTTTCGAGTAGCAGAATTAAGCTTTTTGTAGTCTATGCGTACTCTCCATCTTGTTTGAACTCATGTATGAACAAGTTCCTCATCTTGATTTCTGACAACGGTAACACCAGACTTCTTAGGTACCACATGTATTGGACTAACCCATCTGCTGTCAGAAATTGGGTAAATCACCCTCACACTTAGAAACTTGAGGATCTCTTTCTTTATGACCTTCATCATTGGGGGGTTAAAGCCTATACGGAGCATCACGTACTGGCTTTGCATCGTCTTCCATTAAGATTCTATGCATGCATATTGATGGACTAATGCCTTTGATGTCAGCAATTTTCCAACCAATGGCCGTTTTGTGCTCTTTCAGAACCCTAAGCATACGTTCTTCTTGTATGGAAGTGAGCTTCTTTGCAACAATCACCGGAAACTCTTCTTTATCATGCAAGTAAGCATACTTTAAGTGATCGGGAAGAGGCTTCAATTCTAGTTTAGGTGCCTGCACAACAGAAGGTAAAGGAACCTCATCAGTTACGGGTAAAGAGATATATGAAATATTACCTTTTTAAGCTTCTTGTAACGCCGTCAAGGCACCACACATTTCCACCATCTCTTTGGATAAGTCAACATACAAATTCGGATACCCATGAACGTCCAATTCAATGCTATTATGCAATACAACTCCAAGTTTATCTTCACTGTTCAAATCAAACATTTGTTGTGCTAGCGAACCAATAACATCGATAGAAAAAGCAGAGTGAACATCATTAGGGTAACACATGGCTTCAATTATGTTGAAGTGAATAATCTCCTTATCAAACTCCATAGTGAGTGTACCACTATCAACATCAATCTTCGTCTTTGCAGTTTTCATAAACGGTCTCCCAAGAAGTAACGAAGTAGATGAACAAGTATCTCTATTCTACATATCCACAATATAGAAATCAACCGGAAAGATTAACTTAATCACTTGAACTAACACATCTTCCACGAGTCCCTTAGGATATATATTAGACTTGTTTTCTAATTGAATGGTAATCTCTGTCTCTTTTAAAGGTCCAAGATTCAAATAATCATAACTATCGGCTGACATAACACTTATGGATGCTCCTAAATCAAGTAAAGAAGGCTCAAACCTCTTAGTACCAATAGTAATTAGCACCATAAAGCCTCCAGGATCCGTACACTTTACAGGAACCTTCTTCAACAACATTGCTGTAGCACTCTCGCCTACCTTAGTGACTTTATTAAGAATCAACCTATCCTTCTTTGTGCACAAATCCTTCAAAAACTTGGCATATCTAGGCATAGTTTTGATGACTTCAATAAATGGGATGTTGATTTGCACCTTCTTGAAGATATCCATAATCTCCTTATCTTGAGCTTCTTTCTTGGATTTGGCAAAACGACTAGGAAAAAGAGGTGGTGTAGTAAAGGTAGGAACCGTGTCCTTAGGTTGGACGGTTGAGATTGGTTTTTCCTTTGGCACAGTTTCTTCCTCTATTTCCTTTTCTAAGTCACCACTAACCTTCTGTTGTTGTTGTGGTTCTTCAACTAGCCTTCCACTTCTTAAGGTCACTGTATTAACGTATTCTCTCGGATTCACAAAAGGTTGTGATGGCATATTTGATGATGCTTGTCCCTTGAGTAGATTCACATCAGTTGCCAATTGCCCCACTTGAGTTTGCAAGTCTTTGATAGAAGATTCGTTCTTCTGTTGACTTTGTTGAAACATAGAAGTAAGACCTTGCATTCCCTGCATCATAGCGTTGTCATTAATGGATGAGTCTTGCTCCTTAAATTGTTGTGGTTGCTGAAATTATTATTGTGATTGTGGTTGAAAACCACCTTGTCGCCCATAAGCTGGCATAGGAGCTACGACTTGCTTGTTTGCATAACTAAAATTTGGATGATCTCTCCAACCAGGACTGTAAGTTTTCGAGTATGGATCATACCTTGGCCTTCGATTAGGGAAAACAACATTTACCTCAGCCTCTTCTTCATACGAAGGAACAACTGCAAAAGCTATACGTTGTACCATCTTTTCCACATTACCCATCCGTTGCTCTATATGTGAGAAATCTCCATATCGTTGACTCTTCTGATACTTGAGTCATTTATTGTGTAAAATTACCGAGCACTCGATGCCATACTCTCAATCAAACTAGTTGCCTGTGAGATTGTCTTTTCAGTAAGTGAACCACCCGTGGCTGTATCAATCAAATTCCCTTGTTCCGGAAGTAATCCTTCATAAAAGTATTGAATGATGAGAGTTGGGGATATGTTGTGGTGTGGTAAGGTTTCCAATAATCTTTTGTACCTTTTCCAATATTCATAAAAAGACTCCCCATTAATATATAAAATACTACTAATCTCTTTACGAACAACGTCCGCCTTAGAAGCAGGGAAATACTTCTCTAGAAATAGCTTTTTCATCCCAGTCCATGTTGTAACACTTCTAGAAGGAAGATAATACAACCACTATTTGGCTAGATCTATTAAAGAAAATGGAAAAGCTTGCAACATAGCATTATCATTGTCTTCGGTACCTTTCCTAAGAATGTTATCTTGTGTTGAATTACTTGAAGATGACGGTTCAGATCTTCGCCTAGAAGTCCCTTGAACTTTGGCAAATGTTGAATTAAATTCGACTTCAGTTCCACTAGCGCAGCTATGTTAATACACAGTGGTTGCGAATCTAAACATGCAGAGGTCAATTCTCGTAACTTCTTCTCTGGGGGTTGAGGACCACCCATCTCTTCTAGAGGTGGATCTTGTAGCAAAATTGAGGTTCTTGTAGTACTGTCCCCCTTCGAGTATGAATTCCACATATTCGGTAATCCCAACGTTTGGGTGCCAGAGGTTAAGTACTTGAGACCAAAATAAATCTAGAGAACAAAGTTAAAATCTAAAAACAAAAATAACGAAAAATAAATAACAACTAAAACCAACTGCTCCTCGGCAGCGGCGCCAAAATTTGATATGCGTCGTAGGTGCACATTAATTCTCTTATATTCTACTTTACTAGTGAATAATATAGCAGTAAATAAAGTCCTTTCCCACGAGGAGCGAGGTGTTCTAGTTTTCAAACGTTACAAAAGGGGGGGTTTTGTTTTAGGTTTCAAACAAAGTAAATACGAAAGCAATTAAAAGTAAAGTTATAAGCAATGGAGATAGACATGATCAAGAAATCCTTCTTCGTTACTAAACAATCATTGAGTTAGTATACTCATTTATCATTCATTCATCAAAGATTATCCCCAACTGTAGAATATCAGGTACACTTAGTTATCCCCAAAACTCATAATATCACCGGATATAACAGGTATGCTTAGTCACCGGATTCTATCCAACTGAGCCGCATTGAGGTACGCTTACAAGGTGTTACTCAATTGAATGTTTTAAGATTTGTGAATTTAGGTTTGATCCTAGTAGTTACACTCAGTTCGCTCGCTCCACTTTCTAGTGTTGTTCTTGCACGAGATTGCTCCATAAAATCCCTCTGTAAGGTCTCATGTTCTCTACATATGTAAGATGTTATGATATAATTACGGATACCCAACTCTTAATAACTTTAGATTAATTAACAAAACAATTTAGTTGGCCACCTAAACAATCTATCAATCAAGCATGAACATTCATATTAGTAAGATCAAACGATAATCATGTGAAGAACTTCAAAATAAATACATATATAGTAAATCAAATCATATTTAGAACTTAGAATTCATCCTCGATCAATTAGGTTTTTAGATACTCATGGATGTAGAATCATCCATGTTATACATATAAGAAAGTAGTTAAGAAATCGTTATAATAATGGAATCGCTTTGAAACCCTAGCTTTATCCTCTTGTATTGTGGATCTCCTCCAAGACTTGCAAAGTGATGTAAAAAAATGTTTTCTTAATGTCTTGGGAGTCTTCTTATATAGTGCTCTTGATATCTAGGGATTAAAATCCTTCAGGGACCGGGTTTCATCCTCTTAAAAGTCAAAAACGCGTCAAAACGGACTCAATAGGTTCACCACAGTCGGCATGGTCGATTTCCATGAATCGTGTCGACTCTAGGACCAAAATAACTCCAATTATCTGTACCCAAACTTGCTCCAGTCGGCATGGTCGATTCCTAATGAACCGTGCCGACTTTGGGGCTTAAAAATCCAAGTTTTTGTATGAAAAAGTATCACAGTCGGCATAGTTGGGAACCGCGCCGACTTAAATATTGTAGATGACTTTTTCTTTCTTCGGTAATTTTGTTCATAACTCCTTTGTACGAACTCGAAATGACCTCATTCTTTTGCGTTCACTTCGTATTCTCATTCTATTTAAAATGGTATAGAGAACTCCTGGATTTGAATGAGTAGGATTTGTATTTGTCCCCTTTTCACTTGTAAAACTTAATTTCCTTAGCACTTTTGTAGCAATTTCCTTGATTTCGGATGATTCACTTAATATAAGACAAAAGATAGAAAATAAACGTAATAACAAGTAATATGCAAGAATTATAGCAAATTTTAGTATCAATGTGATAATAAAAACATGTTAATTGTGCACTTATCATTTTCTTCATGTAATCCACCACTTCATGAGCAATAATTGTATTATCATGGATATTTCTTCCTGGTACAAAAGCAGCTTGCCATTGAGAAATTAACTTTGAAAAAATATTCTTGAGCATTGTAGTTAAAAGCTTTGTTATAATTTTATATCTTATATTACATAAGATTATTGGTCTGAGATTTTCTGGCTTGTTGACATATTCTTTCTTTGGTACTAAAACCTGGAAAGTTTCATTTATTTGTGCAGGAAAATCTTTTTGATGAAAAAACTTTGAACAGGTTGTATAACTTCATTACCCACAATGTCCCAAGTTTTTTGGTAGAAGCCTGCTTGATATCCATCTGGTCCAGGAGCTTCTGATAGGTGCACAAATCATACATTTTAAGTAGTTTTTCCTGACCCTTATTTGTTATATTTGAGTGAATTACTATGTTTTATTATTACTTTCGAAGTTTAGTTGTCTTTTCAGGTTACAGTTTGGAAACCTGCAGAATGGAGCTGTATGAGAAGAATTACCGAGGATCCAGTAAAACTCTGCTTAATTTAGGCCTTTCACCCTCCACAGTGTAGGAAATTGAATTATGAAGCCAATGGCGAAAGAACGAGGTCATTCTGACCTCGTATGAGGAATTTATGGGCAAAGCCACATGGGGGCAAACTAGTTTGTGCTGCTAGCGCCCAGGCGCTAAGTTGGATGAACCGCAAGTGCTAAGGTGCTAGAGTGGTTTGGTGGACTAGTGGCTAGCCTTGGTGGAGTAATAGATAGCTTGGGGAAGTCATATGGGATTAGGAAAGAATATTGAGTTGTTATATCTTGTTGGGATGGAATAAGGAAACTTAGCACATTTCCTAATTCCACTAGGATTGTGAAAGTGGCTAACTCAAGTTCTTTAAAAAGAACTCAGGCCTTTCTCATGGAAAGCTTTTTGGAGAGGTACCTATAGCACATATTAGAGGTCCAAGGGATATTTGGGGGTCAGGTTCACTATACAAGGCAGGACACAAGTCTACTCACGGAAGGAAAACTAAAAACGCAAGGATTCTCGGTTGGGATGGAATTTCCCTCACGTATAAGAGGGAGAACTTGGATGGAAATAGAACATCATCTAACTCACGTTATCATACAGGAGATTAGGTTTGAGGAGAAGAAAGGAGGCGCAAGAACACAACAAGGAAAAGGGGACAGCGCAACTTGAAGGCTGGCCACTTTTTCATACAGGCGATTCTGCAGAAACAATTCTTCGCTATCTTTCCGGGTTTGATTGTAATTTCTTTGTTGATTTCCATGGGTTTTGAGAAACCCAGGATGAGATAAACCCTCTATATTGGTTAGGGATGTAATCTGAAGTTAGAAAACATGTTTATTGATTGAATGGCGCATGCTCATAATTTCATGTTATTTTTAATATCGTTCATGTTCTACTGATTATAGTATTACATATGATTGATTGCTGATTTGTTTGAGTCCGGAATCAGGTAAATAGGCATTGATATCTACAACTAAACTGGAGTTCTAAGAGTCGAATCTGTCGAGGGACTCCGGTTATAGGTAGTATAACATATTTGTTAACGATACTTAAAATTGCCATGCAAGTATGTGTAGAAGCTTGGCCTAGGTTGAATCCAAGTGGCGAATTGCGCCGGGTTACTTAGATTAACCTCAACTCACAAAGACCATAGCTAACATTGGATTGAACTCGAGTGGAGGTACTCACTCAGGTTATCCGGTGCTAAGAATTCAAAGGGTGGAGGTACTCATTCTTTGATGATATTAGGAGTTTTGCCGAAGTAGACGAGATAACTGGCTACTTTAGGGTTTTTGGTATTACTAATGCATGAACGTTGAGTATGCTTTGATTAATAACATGTTGGAAAACGGACGATGAATTCTCTAACCAATACTTCTCTCTCTGATATTCGATTTTATTAATCTGCTTTATCTTGTTTTAGTATAATTTAGTTAAAATCACAACAAAAACCCCCCCTATTTACTTGCGTAATTGAAAGTAATTAACAATCACTAGCCTCTCTGTGGGAACGAACTTGTTCTTATTTGTAATACTTTAATCTATTTTGGAAGAGTAAGAACTCGATTATTTTGGTTGATTACGACACGACCAAATTTTGGCGCCGCTGTCGGGGAAGCATAGCGGATTGTTATTTATTTTTAGTTTCGTTTTTGTTTTATTTTTAGTTCTAATACAGTTCTGAATTTTTTTTTTAAGTACTTGAATGCGCATACGACTTCGACCAGGCACTTTACTGAACGAACTAGTCCGGGCAGCCAACACCCCACTTCCTCCGAGTACAGCAAGTGACTTCGCAGAGTCAGACGCGGAAGAAGAACAGGAAACAATGGGGGACGCAAATCGCACATTGAAAGATCTAGCGTCTCATAAGCTAGATACGCAACAATGGTGCATACAGACGGCTTCTACTTTCGAGAATAAGCCGGGACTGATCCGTGAGCTTCCTAAGTTTCACGGGATGACTAATGAGGACCCAAATAAGCATCTGATGGGCTTCAATAACATCATGATGGCCATGGTTGGGGCTGAACCCGACGTTGATGGAGCCATGCTACGAGCTTTTCCATTTTCTCTGATGGACACGGCTAAGGAATGGTTATACTATTTACCTTCCGGCAGTGTTACAACTTGGAACTGCTTGAAGAAGCTCTTTTTAGAGAGATATTTCCCTGCATCAAAGGCTACTCGAATCCGCAAAGAAATTTGCGGCATGCAGCAGATGGTAGGCGAAACACTGTATGAATGCTGGGAACGGTACAAAAGATTAGTCGCTAGCTGCCCACATCATCAATTCAGCGATGCTTTGATCGTACAGTACTTCTACGACGGGCTTCAACCAAGCGACATAAATCTTCTTGACGCCGCAGGTGGTGGTGCACTGGTAAACAAAACTGTAACTCAGGCTAGAGATTTAATTGAGAATATGGCAGCAAACTCTCAACAATTTCTGAGCCGTGAGTCACCGGTCAAAAGGGTGGCCGAAGTTAGCTCCGCACCGCATCTAGAGCACAAAATCAGCCAAATGGAGAAAATGATGCAACAAATGGCTGCAGTGATCATTTCATTTTATGAGGGAGAAGCCGAACAGGTGAGTGCAATATTTCCGAATCAGCAGAGGCAAAGGTATGATCCCTATTCCAATACGTATAATCCAGGTTGGAGAGATCACCCGAATTTCAGCTATGCGAATCAGCAAGTTGCGGTTTCAAGGCCGGCCTTCAACCAGCAGAATGGGATGCAACAACAAGCGCAACCACCACATCAAGCTCAAAATTCAGAGTCGTCAGAGATGATTTCCATGATGAAAAATATGACGGGCACAGATGCAGAAAAATCAGCAGGATACAACCAAAAATCAGCAGAACACGGAAAATGCGATAAAAGAGTTACAGACTCAGATGACCGCTTTGGCCGGTAGATTGAACCTTCTGGAGACACAGAATAGTGGGAAACTCCCTTCTCAACCCATCAATCCAAGAGAAAATGTCAGTGCCGTGACATTGAGAAGTGGTACACGAACTGTACAACCAGAAGAAGCCGAGAAAAATAGAGACCCGAAAGGGCCGGTCCCGGAAAAAGAGAGTAACTGTAACTCTGAAGAGAGCCCTGACGCCTCTAAAAGTGGTGAGGTATGTAACGAAAATTCTAAAATCCCTTTATCTACTTACGTTCCTCCTTTACCTTTTCCTCGCAGGTTTGCTAATTCGAAAAAGGCGGAACAAGATAAGGATATCTTAGAAATTTTCAAGAAAATTCACGTGAACATCCCACTGATTGACGCAATTAAACAGGTCCCAAGTATGCGAGAATTCTGAAGGACTTGTGCACCAATAAACAAAAATTAAACGGTAATGAGGTAATGAGATTGGGGGAAAATGCTTCGGAAATCTTGCAAAAGAAACTCCCATTCAAATGTACAGATCCCGGTAGTTTCGATATTCCTATTGTTATTGGTAACACAACGTTTAATAAGGCCATGCTAGATTTAGGAGCATCAGTGAATGTTATGCCTGCATCTATATATGAATCTCTCAAGTTAGGACCTTTAAAAGAAACTGGAATTGTTTTACAACTAGCTGACCGTTCTAATGTATACCCTTGAGGTATCGTTGAAAATGTGCTTGTACGAGTTAATCAGTTAGTTTTTCCAGCAGATTTGTGTGTACTAGAGATGGCGGATGGATCAACTGATTCGTCTATACCATTGCTACTGGGACGTCCATTCATGCGAACGGCGCGAACAAAAATTGATGTCTATGATGGGACATTGACAATGGAATTCGATGGAGAAATAATACGTTTCAACATTTTATGAGACGATGCGATATCCTAGTGACGTACATTCTTGTTTTTCTATTAATGTTATTGATTCTTTGGCTAAACAAGTGTTTGATTTGGACAGGAAGGAGAAAACAAAGGCTTTGCATGATAATAGGATTTCTAAAAAATAGTTTACTGTTGGACATAAATTTCTACTGTGTAACTCTCGCCTTTATTGGAAGAAGTCTCGTTGGAAAGGACCCTTTCTTGTGACTAACGTTTTTTCTCATGGTGCAGTGGAGATTCGTTGCTTGATAACGGGAAAGGAGCTTAAAGTGAACGGGCATCGCTTAAAGCCATATTACGAGCCGTTTGAGCCTGAAAAGGCTGAAATACAGTTAGAAGAGGCGTTCCCTCTGGAGGAGTAGCACAGAATGCCTCGTCGGGCTATCGACGTTAAACTAAGCGCTAAATGGGAGGAAACCCATTGGTTTTGTATTTCTATCTTTTGTTTTTGATTTTTATTTTCTACCATGTTAGAATTTCCCATCTTGACGTTACATTGGAGGATTCAATTCACATTGAGGACAATGTAAAGTTTAAGTGTGGGGGAGTAATTAGGCATATAGATTTTTAGGTAGAATATTTAAGCATACACACATTTGCATGAAATCCTTCAACTCTTAGAGATTTTAGAGTCATTTAGTATACTTCTAGCTACGTTTACATACGGATTTCTAACCGAAATAACTGAACTTAGAAATATTAGAGAACTATATTCGGAGTGCTTAGTTTTTAAGAGGCTAGAGCCGACCAAAATGGACCTAAACCGCCGTTAGGAGAGTACAGGTTAGACTTGTAATCATTCAGTATCCATGAGTGAGGCACCAGACCTTCAATTATACGTTTAGAGTGTTTCATTTGCGCTAATTCCGGGTAGAATGATGAGCTACCTAACCTCGCACCAATTTTCAGCACTATTTTTGATCTCTTGAGTGCTATTTTTTATCAACCATGAGGGTGTCATCAGAATTGCTAACTTATTCTTGTAGTTTGGTTTGCAGTTGGCATCGTTCTCTCGACAACGTCCATAGAAACATAGCATCATCAACAAGCGGAACATCAAAAATTTAAAGGAAAGTTGAAGACAGTCAAGGTACAAGCAACAATTTAAAGAGGAAATTCATATTTGAGTAAGCAACAATACAATTAAACATGTTGAAGACTTACAAGAGCGAAAGAAATCGAAAGGTGTGGATTCTATACAGATTTAGAGACGAAACAGAACTCACGGGAAGAGAAAATACTCACGTAACAAGAAATTGAGAAAAATAGCAAAAGTGTCCAGGAGAAAGTGTACGAGGCAAGCAACTCATGTTTTAAAAAAAAAACGTGAAAAAGAGTTGCTGAATATGGAATAAAAAATATATATATATATATTTTTTGCTGACCCAGAGCTATTCATTCTGAGTTACAGTGCTTGAAGTGGTATACAGGCCGTGAAGAGAAAAAGAGCTAAAAATCGTCAAGTTCTACGAAGTTCAAGAGTTCATTATCTACAGTTGATACCGAAGACGTTTCTATGGGATGTTGGGAGAGTAGTGCTGATTGTCGACCGGGTGAGAAGGTAAGTAACAATTCTCATCTTCGCATAATGGTTGATTTCCTTTCGTAGAGGTCACTAGAAAAATAAAAAGGGGTTCTTTCTTGTCCCATTTTCTATGGGATCACATCTTAATATGACTCGGAAAGTTACCTTTCCTTCCTACCCGTCAACATGTGTAGGCCTTCTATCTATATTCTTGCCTGCACATATGTGAGAACCATAAAGTGCGTCTTTTGAGTGTCAAATTCATAAAACCCTATTGGTGAGGCAGAATTATTCGGTTACTCTCGAACTGGGACTCTTTTATTTGGTGGTTTTCTCCAAACTCAAGGATTAAGCATGAGAATAATGTTCTTTATATTTCTGACTTCCTATTGTTGGTATGTAGAAACTTTATGTCTTCGTAGCTATTTGGATGCAGGTGCTTTGGAAAATTCGGAAGTTGAAGTAGGTTTTGTGGGTACATCTTTGGTAAACCCTCACGAGACTATAACTCGTCCACTAGGGACACCTAGGGGTTTAAAGGCTTGTTGCACATGCTAAGTGTAACCGTTTACTCGACGAAACGGAGTTGTATTTTAGATTAGTTTAGATTTGTAGTTTGCTCGAGGACTAGCAAAAGGCAAGTGTGGGGAATTTGATAGGTGCATAAATCATACATTTTAAGTAGTTTTTCCTGACCCTTATTTGTTATATTTGAGTGAATTACTATGTTTTATTATTACTTTCGAAGTTTAGTTGTCTTTTCAGGTTACAGTTTAGAAACCTGCATAATGGAGCTGTATGAGAAGAATTACCGAGGAGCCAGTAAAACTCTGCTTAATTTAGGCCTTTCACCCTCCACACTGTAGGAAATTGAATTACGAAGCCAACGGCGAAAGAACGAGGTCATTCTGACCTCGTATGAGGAAGTTATGGGCAAAGCCACATGGTGGCAAACTAGTTTGTGCTGCTAGCGCCCAGGCGCTAAGTTGGCTGAACCGCAAGTGCTAAGGTGCTAAGTGGCTAGTTGGAGGTGCTAGAGTGGTTTGGTGGACTAGTGGCTAGCCTTGGTGGAGTAGTAGCTAGCTTGGGGAAGTCATATGGGATTAAGAAAGAATATTGAGTTGTTATATCTTGTTGGGATGGAATAAGGAAACTTAGCACATTTCCTAATTCCACTAGGATTGTGAAAGTGGCTAACTCAAGTTCTTTAAAAAGAACTCAGGCCTTTCTCATGGCAAGATTTTTGGAGAGGTACCTATAGCACATATTAGAGGTCCAAGGGATATTTGGGGGTCAGGTTCACTATACAAGGCAGGACACAAGTCTACTCACGGAAGGAAAACTAAAAACGTAAGGATTCTCGGTTGGGATGGAATTTCCCTCACGTATAAGAGGGAGAAGTTGGCTGGAAATAGAACATCATCTAGCTCACGTTATCATACAGGAGATTAGGTTTGAGGAGAAGAAAGGAGGCGCAAGAACACAACAAGGAAAAGGGGACAGCGCAACTTGAAGGCTGGCCACTTTTTCATACAGGCGATTCTGCAGAAACAATTCTTCGATATCTTTCCGGGTTTGATTGTATTTTCTTTATTGATTTCCATGGGTTTTGAGAAACCCATGATGAGCTAAACCCTCTATATTGGTTAGGGATGTAATCTGAAGTTGGAAAACATGTTTATTGATTGAATGGCGCATGCTCATAATTTCATGTTATTTTTAATATCGTTCATGTTCTACTGATTATAGTATTACATATGATTGATTGCTGATTAGTTTGAGTCCGGAATCAGGTAAATAGGCATTGATACAACTAAACTGGAGTTCTAAGAGTCGAATCTATCGAGGGACTCCGGTTATAGGTAGTATAACATATTTGTTAACGATACTTAAAATTGCCATGCAAGTATGTGTAGAAGCTTGGCCTAGGTTGAATCCGAGTGGCGAATTGCGCCGGGTTACTTAGATTAACCTCAACTCACAAAGACCATAGCTAACATTGGATTGAACTCGAGTGGAGGTACTCACTCAGGTTATCCGGTGCTAAGAATTCAAAGGGTGGAGGTACTCATTCTTTGATGATATTAGGAGTTTTGCCGAAGTAGACGAGATAACTGGCTACTTTAGGGTTTTTGGTATTACTAATGCATGAACGTGAGTATGCTTTGATTAATAACATGTTGGAAAACGGACGATGAATTCTCTAACCAATACTTCTCTCTCTGATATTCGTTTTTATTAATCTGCTTTATCTTGTTTTAGTATAATTTAGTTAAAATCACAACAAAAACCCCCCTGTTTACTTGCGTAATTGAAAGTAATTAACAATCACTAGCCTCTCTGTGGGAACGAACTTGTTCTTATTTGTTATACTTTAATCTATTTTGGAAGAGTAAGAACTCGATTATTTTGGTTGATTACGACACGACCAGCTTCCCATGACTTAATTTTGAAAAAACATCCTTTATCTCTTCTAGAGTGGGAGTGGCAGTGAACATTGCATTTTCTTCTTGAGTAACATCAGGATTGATAAGCTCTAAGAATTCATGATCTATAGTAGACTTGATGGTTGTGCTGATTGTGTTGAAATGATTAATAAGGATGGATTGCATTTCCTTTCTAGTGTGAACCCAGTTTCCTTGCTTGTCTTGTAGGGAATCTATATTACTTCTTCTTTTCCTATAATTTGCTCTCTGATGAAAAAACCTTGTGTTCTTGTCTTCATTTTTAAGATTATTATCTATGGATTGCTGGTAAGTAATGTGAGCCTTTTTCTTATAACATATACCCAAATTCTCCTGAAGTTCTTGAATTATCATGTCAATTGGTCATGTGTTATGTCTTTCTTGAACTAAACCATTTTGCAGTTTCTCTATTTGAGTATTCACATGACCAAAAAAATTATGATTCCAGTTTCTAAGAGTTGCAGTTGTATTTCCAGTCTTCTAGTGAAATTCATATCATCTTCTTCATTTTGTTGTTTATTCCAGCTTGACCTTATAACTTTTTTACAAGATGGGTCAGATAGCCAAATTTTATAGAATCTGTGAGGTTTAGGAGTTATATTTTCTTTTTTATTTGTGTAAAGAAGAATAAATGCATGATCAGAAGCAAGTGGAATGAGATTATTGATGATAGACGTTTTAAATTTTTGGAACCATAGTGGGTTTTGCCAGAGCTCTATCAATTCTAGTTTTTATAACTTTGTTATTCCTTCTACTTGACCATGTGAAGGGGGATCCTGTGAAAGGAATGTCACATAGACCTAGATTATCAATGGTATTGAAAATGAAGGGATAAGAAGGGATTGTAAGTAGTGAAACTTTGCTTATCAGATCAATGAAGTATAAGATTAAGATCCCCAAAAAATACCCAAGGATACTGCATGTTCTGTGCCATTTCTTGAATACATTCCCATTGTTCATTTCTTATATCCCTGTGTGTAGAACCATATATACAGGTTAGAAACCATTTTTTCTGATCATCCTCTGAGCAAAGTTCCATGTGAATCATAGTGTCATCATAATTTTGAATAAAAATCCATGTATTGTCTTTCCACATGAGAGCAAGACCATAATTTTTTCCACAGAGCTTTGAAATAAGATGTTAGGATATCCCATATTGAATATGTAATTAAACATTTTATCGTTTTTATTTTGAGTTTCAGACAGAAAAATAATGTCTGGAGTATAATTTCTTATGTAATCCCTGGGATGAAATCTAGTACATTTGCTTCATATTCCTTGTACATTCCATGCAAGGATTTTCATGTCAAGATGCATGATGTTAAAATTGATAGGAGTGTTTTTATAAAACTTGCTAATAGTTCTATTTTTTTGGATAAGATGATAAAAGTTATTATTGTTGTGATTGAAATGAAAATGAAAAAAAAAAAACAAGATTTCAAATTCAAAACGGAGTTAAGTATAAGAGTATAACTTGTCCTTCCTGCCATTCTCCTTGGTTCATGTTTTACTGAGTAACCATATAGTCCCAGTCCTCATTTTCATTAACTTGAGCATTCTGATCAGCATTTTGGTGGTAATATTGGTTATCTTGGTTGTCAGTTTCATTCTGATTCATTAAACTAGATCGGGAAGAAAATTGATGATTTTTAGTTCTTTTACCCCTTCTGGCATTTGAGCTTTTAAAACTATCTCCTGACACATAAGTGTAAATTGTAGAAACCATGTGACCATCTTTCGGAAGAATAACAAAAGCCTTTTTAATACTATTTTTTCTTCTTGAATTTTTCTTTGGAGATATATGAATGGTTTCCCCAACAACTAGCATAAGCAGGATTGTTTTCTCTAGGATCATTAACTTCACCATAATCTTCTCCAAATTTGAAAATATAACCAACTATATTTTGAACATAGCTAGCTTTTTCATAACACCAGCTATCATCATGGTTAGCTATTAGACATGCAGGACATAGTTTTCTTTGTTGCTTTTGAAAATATATGGGAATCTATTGAGTGAACTTTGCAGCATTTTTAGCTAAGATACCTCTAAGCATGGTATTGTCAACATTGAATTCAATTAGAGCACTTATATGATTTGTATCTGTAGGAAAACCATCTTATGGATCCAGTTTCAGGACATTTCCCAGGATTGAAGCTATTTGATGAACTACTTCAGCATTGAGGAATTCCGGAGGAAGCTTTTTTATATCAATCTAGTATTTTTGAATGTTGAAATTGATATTTCTAGGATCAATTTTTGGATGCCACTCCTTCAACACAATAAGATTTTCATCCACATTCCATGGAGCTCCAATTAAGACATTGTTGTACTCATCCCAATCGAAGAATCTAAAAGTGAAAATATTTGTTTCTCTGATTTGAAAATGACCATGACCCCACATCATAGTAATCTCTTGTTCCACTTTATCAGTGCTCATGGGAAATTCACAGAAGACCTTGCCGATGAGAATTTTTTCCTATTTCTTAATACCTTTTTCTAGCTTGATTTTTGGGTATCTCTCCTTATTTCCTCAACTTCATTGATATTAGTATATTTGATTTTACCTATGATATCAGATAGTTCACCATATGAGGAGGAACTACCAGCCATTTTTCCAATTGAGAAAGTAAGCAGAAGGAGAAAAATGATGAGGGAAATGATTCCAACTGAATTCCAATTTAAATCCACCATGCATGAATATTCTTTTGATACATGTTGAGTTTATCAGGCAATTTTCTCCACCTTTCTTCAATTTCAGAGCTTTTGTGATAGTGTCTTGAAACCGAGGCTTTTATGAATTGTCATTGAAATTTTCCCTGAGCATATTTTGAAATAAACACCCGATGACATGATTCCACTAACCTTCAAAAAGAGACAACCTTTGGAGGACTGAACCAACGTTTGAAAGGAATCTTAGCGAGGTAGAAAGTTCAGGAAAAGCTTAGCACTACTTGCTACACATTTAAACCGAAAGAAAATTTAAAACTTCAAAAACCAAATAGAGGGAATGAATCGAGAAAAAAACTAAATTAAACCATTAAATGTTAACATATAAACTAAGAAAATAGGATTTAAGACAAGATTTAAGAAGAAATCAGATTAATTGTGGTTGAGGAAGATTGAATCAGAGGAGAAAGAATCGACTCGTTTTCGCCCGAGGAAGCTTAGCACCACCTGTTACAACACATACAAAAATCATCTTTTGGGAGCACAAAAAACAAGTTCTTTATCTTGATTAACACCACTTACATAGCTAACAGTTCATGAGGTACAACTATACAATTGTATACGAATTAGGTACTTGAGTTATTAGCATTGTAACATACTTTACACAATTATACAATTGTAACATACAAAAAGTCAACCCAAAAATAGTATTTACATTAACAACATCGTTCAAAAAAATACTATAATCCAAAAATAAAAATATGTCCGCTCTACTGTAACTATAATCCACTAGATCTATTTGTAATACACATGAATTAATTTGTTTCTGCTATTCTCAAAATTAATTTGAGCCATATACATTATCTATAAGTTCGAAATGATATATTTTGATTTTAAACAAGCCAGATCTATTTCATATTTTAATTTTAAAACTCAAATTTATCATACAATCATACATGCAAATAGTTGAAAACATTACTGAAATTGTTAAAACTTATTCAAAGATTGTTTTTATACCTTTTACGAATTGGACCCAACATTTTAATAATCGGTCTATTATCTTTATTCTCACTGGATTGCAGAAGATAAGAGGTTTTAAAAACTTATTAGATGTGGAGAAAATACCTATGTGGGAATCATGTGCAACGGAATATCGCTTACGACTTTTATAGTAACTGCCATGATTAAAAAAAAAGATAAGTTCGAATCTAATTGTTCGGATTCAGGTACAAATCAAGATGTTTTTAAACTCCGGTTGTGTTTTTGTTCGAAAAAAATGGGAGATGAAACTGAAATTTGGTTGCTTTGGTTAGTATGCGAGTGAAAAATAGAATGATAATATAAAAATGATGGTATAAAAGGAAAGTGAATAATTTATTTTAACCTAAGATAAACATGTGATACGTTCTGGATGGGTAAAACGATATCTTGCTATTCAAACATAACACTCATAGCCCGGGTGCTAGGCTGGTGGTATCTGGTTTGAGCGCAAACGACAAAAAATATAGCTTAAATTAATTATCATTCATCATAAGCTATAACACAAAATATATAACACAAAATATCTTGCTCAGTAAAAAAACATCTCACTCAGTGTGATATGATAGTAGCTCCTCTGAAAAAAGAATTGTTGTTTGCACGATATTCGAAGAATTTTGATCCAGTAACAACACCACCGATCATGTCAACTATGAATGGCATATAGCTAATCTACTAACTTTGAGAAGTATATATATATTTATATATATATATATATAAATAAATAATAAAAGAAACTAGGTTAGCTCAATGGTTTAGTACTCAACTTATGACCTATAGGTGCTAGGATTGATCCCCCTCTCAAACAACATGAGAGCAAAAAAATTGCTATTCCTCTCTTCACCCATCAGATTTAGACCTATCCAACTGCTTAAAATTTCACGAGGGCTTTAGACGACATGGAATTCCAATCTAGTACAGTTCAGTATTCGCCGATAGAGCCTAACCACCAAGTTCTTAAGACTACAAGAATCTCTTTAAAAAAATTACTGAAATTGTTAAAACTTATTTAAAAATTGTTTTTATACCTTTTACGAACTTGACCCAACGTTTTTATAATCGGCCGATTATTTTTATCTTCGCCGGATTGTGAAAGATTAGAGGTTTGAAAAGCTTATTTAGATGCGGCAAAAATACCTTATGTAGAAATCATTTGCAACGGGATATCTCACGATTCTTGTAGTGACTGCTAAGATTGAAAAAGAAGGCACGTTCGCATCTAATTGTTTGGATTTAGGTACGAATCAAAATGTTTTTGAATCTTTCCGTGTTTTTGTTCGGAAGAAACGGGAGATGAATCTAAAATTTGGTTGCTTTGGTTCATATGCGAGTGAAAAATGAAATGATAATATTAAAATAATGGTATAAAAGGAAAGTGAACAATTTATTTTAACCAATGGATCAACATGTAATCCGCTCTAAATGAGTAAAACCGTATTTTGTTATTCAAACATAATACTCGTAGCCCAGGTACTATGCCGGTGGTATATGGTTTAAGCGCAAACTCCAAAAAAATATACTCAGATTAATTGTCAATTCAAGATCATCGTGCAAGATATAACACAAAATATCTTGCTCAATAAAGGAACATCTTACTCAGTATGACACGATAGTAGCTGCTCGGAGAAAAGAATTGTTCACACGGTGCTCAAGGAATTTTGATCTACAACATCACAATGTCAAATATGAATGACATATAAGCAGTCCGTTTACTCTGAGAAATATTTCATTTAACAAATGCTTTTTACAAATATTATCATAACAACCATATGTAAAAATGATTGGTTGAGATGTTGTTAGATAAAAAATGCTCAAACAACATGGTTAGTTGAAATGTTGTTTGAGCTATGTAAAAATGATTGGTTGAGATGTTGTTAGATAAAAAATGCTCAAACAACATGGTTAGTTGAAATGTTGTTAGATAAAAATGCTCAAACAACATGAAGCAAAAAGATCGTTATTCCTCTCTCCATCCATCAGATTTATCCAGCTGCTCCAAAATTCACGAGGGCTCTAGACAACATGGAATTCACAATCTAGGTACAGTTCAGTATTCATCGAAGGAGCCTAACCACCAAGTTCTTAAGATACACAAACAACACTATGAAAATGTCCATGACTAGTTATCTAAACACTAAATTAGTGCCGCCGAAACGGAAACCAAAACAAGAGAAGAAAAAAAACAAGTGTTATTTTCCTATTGAATATTATAATATAACAGAATTAACAGAAGTATGTAAATTGTACATCAAAAGAACAGCCTCGGATCTCCTTTTCCTTCAGTAGTGTGGTAGGCAACCTTTGTCGGGTATTATGCAACTTGACCAATGAAGGGGCCTTTAGTAGCCTGAAACAGGCTAATCACTATGATTCAAAGAAGATCATTATCATCGTCTGCAGTTGTACTTTCCGATTGTTTCTTGGCACCTTCGTCATCCTGAACATGATTTTTGAGCCACAAGAAAAACGATTAAAAGATTTCAACTATACTTGCAAAAAATTAAGAGTGACTGCAACAGTGGTGACCCAAAAACAGCCATTATTTAAGGAATGGGCTAGGTAGAATATCTCATGCTTACCGACTTGTCTAAATCGTCGTCAAAGCCACCATCATCTGAAACACCAAAAGATTGATATATTGAGACCATGAATTAAACCAATGTACACAAAACATTCAAAACCAGGTATTTAGTGACATTTCTGAGCAATGCAAAACTAAGATGGATTTCAAAGCGATTAACAAAGTTTTGATAAAGTTCAATTAGAAGAAAGTCATATTTAAATTCAAAAATGGGGATTAGCTAGCTAGTGGTCAGGGAGATTAAACATGTCTTGTGGGGGTGAATAGTAGAGGTTTCCTTTACCTGGACCACCTTCGTCACTGCTTCCAAGGTCTCCCAAGAGAAATATATCCAAGTCTTGCTCGGTAGATGATAAAGAAGTCTTGATCTGTCGATTATGCTCTAAAACTTCTGGTCTAGAAATTGTTGCAGCCGTTGGCTCATTGCACTTTACCTCATCTTTCGTTTTCTCCACAGACTTCAGCTTAACCTCCTCATTGTATCGTTTCTCAAACCTGATGGGAAAGAGAAATGAAACTAATTATAGAAGTCAGTTTTTAACTATATAAATTAGTTTCACATCACAGACATAGTAAATTAAGAATATCAAAAACATATTTTTCTCTTCAAGAAATTTTCTCCTTGGGCATGCACTATAGAAACTATAACAGAGAGATTGAACTTAGCGACTCAAGAAATTGATAAGTAGGAGGAGGATACAAGAATGTACAAGCAAACATATAGACATATGTACTGTGAAAGATATAATATTGCCGCAAACTATAACAGAGAAATTGAACTTAGCAACTCAAGAAATTGATAAGTAGGAGGAGGATACCAGGACGTACAAGCAACATATAAACAGATGTACTGTGAAAGATACAATATTGCCACAAACAAATGTAAAGCTCCAGTTAAGTAATTTTGCAAAGTAAGAATAGTTTTATCTAAGATGACCATTTCTATTATAAAGATTTTTTGGCAAATACAAAAGTATCAGCATAAACTGAGCCAAAAGCAGTGAAAAGAGTATGTGCAATCTACAGCATTATAAAAGTAAATTCATTTGTTTGAAAACCAATGACAACCATCAAATTCTATAAAAAAAGAAGTTACTTACAGAGTCACGTGACTATTCACAAGGAAAAAATATACCCTCCAAAATTTCCTATCTTTCATAATCCGTGGGCATAATTGATATCTTAACTTTGAAACTTCCTGCAAGAACGCAAGGTCATGAGAATATTTAACACGCAAAAGAACGAGACATCTCGCAACAAAATTAAAAGCCACACATATCTAATTTGTATCTCATATCAGGTCATGCACGTGAATTATGAGCTAGAGTTGGTGATAGAACATTTACAAGTTTCCAAATACATTCACCAATCCTGTTCTTTTGTTTTTTATTTTTTAATCACAGGAGTATTTCATATCACTGGTAAATAACAAAAGATGAACTACCTTAACTGTCGAGAGAACTAAAGTAGCATGTCTCTCTTGCCATTCTGTTAGATCTTGTCGTACATTTGACATAGTAGGGACTTCAGACATTGGCGGCTCATCTACATAACAAAGTAACATCATAAACTCCTCAAACTCACTATTTCAGAAGTATTAGAGATATCGCAAAAGTCACCTAAAAATATGAATTTACAAATGTGAAGTAACAGAAATCACATCGGCCCCAACAATTTTAAGTAATATACCAACAAGCAAGCTATCAGCCACAAACTTGCCAAAAGAGATAAAGATCCCAAATGGTCCATTTGCCATAAACATTTATAAGAAGCAATCACGGGTCATACACAGTTATACAATGATGGTGAAAATTGTACATTTATTTCCAAGACATGTACACATTTCAAGTATAAAGTGCATCATTATTATCGGTCTACCATTCCTAGTACTCAACAGCGATTCACAGCGTTCTACCAACTTCTGAAACGAAAGTGTGTTTACCTAATTGGTACAGACAAACATAATCTAAACGTAGGTTCGTAACAAGAATCTATTTACCTGAGAAGAAACGTTCAATACTTGATTATTATATTACTAGACGTTCAACATTTCTTGAACCATACTTTTTACAGCAATGTAACTCCAAAGGAACTTCAAAATTAACATCCTAAATCCCCAAAACTTCAAAACAATCAAAATAAATGTATTTCCAAAGGGGGGAATCAAAAGATTTACCTTCCATGGGGAAATCCTGAAAGGTATTTATAGTAATTCCCTTGACGAATTCTCTAAGTTCATCAGTAATACCAAAATTCTCAAGATCCGCAGAAGAAGGAGCAATGCTATTAGTAGTAGTATTAATCAAGGAAGAAGAAGAATCAACAAGGGAAGAAATGCTAACAGATGGAATTTGAGGGGAGATCCCTTCAGCTAAGGTTTTGAACTGATCAGCTCGTTTAAATGCTTCGATCTTGATCTGATCGGCTTTTTTTGTAGCTTCAGCTGCTAATTCTTTAGATTTCTTAGCAGTTTCTGAAACAATAGCAGATAGTCTTGATGACCCAATTGTTAACTCTTGAGATCTCTTCGCTGCTTCTTTTGTATATTCTTGTGATTTCTTTGCTGCTTCTTCTGCAAAACTTTTTGCTCCCTCCCAAAAATCCATTTCTCTCTCTCTGTTTTCTCTCCCTCTAGTCACGAATAAGAAAATTGAGACTGACTGAATAAAAAATGCAACTATAGGAAACCTGATTGACAAAGCCCATGGGAAACTTTATTTAGCCCAAAATGATTTTGATACTTGTAATAGTGTGAGTGCAAGCATGGTCTATTTGTTTGAGTGAGTGTGTTGCACGTGAGGTGGAAAGGAGTCGAGTGAGTCAATCGAGTGTATAAGTAGCCATCTCTATCTCTATTGTAATCAATCTTCTTATTATCGATATCTTTTTCCTAATAAAAAAAGAAGGTTGATATAAGGGCTCCAAATTCAATAGAGGGACTCCAACAATAAGATGAAATATGGACATTATGAAGTAAAACTCAAAAACCCCTTATCCATAATATTTTCATAATACCCAAACCACCCCTGATTAGTAATCTTAATTACATTAATAGTTAAGATTAAATTAAGCTAATCATGATTAATTAAACATAATCTTTTACTTAATCAAGTGATTTGAATTTTTTTTTTTTTTTTAATTTGTGTTTGGTGGGAAGAAAAACTAGATGAAATTTAAGAAAATTTTGTCGTTTTTTTTTAAACCCTAGATTTTGATTCAATAAACCATAGTAGCATTGAGCATACCTCTAACTTATACTCTTGATCTCTTTATGACTCAAATTTGATGAAATCACGATTTGAAAGATTGAATTTTTGTTGTTCAGAGAAATTTACGGTTGAGTTTCATGTCGAACCCAACCGTAACCATAAGAACACCGAAGAACACCATTTTTACCCAGATTTACGGTTGGGTTTTCAACAAAACCCAACCGTAAATCAAAGAACAACGATGAACACCATCTTTTTCCCACAGTTACGGTTGGGTTTTCAACCAGACCCAACAGTAAGTAGAAGAAAAATGATGAACACCATTTTTTCCCATAGTTACGGTTGGGTTTTCAACCAGACCCAACCGTAAGTAGAAGAAAAATGATGAACACCATTTTTTCCCATAGTTACGGTTGGGTTTTAAAGGAAAACCCAACCGTAACACATCCTTTTGAGCATTGATCTTTTTGGTTAAATTTGAGTTCTAAAAATCAAAATTTTGAAATAATTCAATCATTTTTACTAGATTGAAGGTAAATTGGGTGTTTGAAACAAAGAAAAAACGAAAAACACACAAATTAGATAATCCAAATTTGTGTTATCCAGTAGAATTTATGGTTGGGTTTTGGCTTATAACCCAACCGTAACATATTCTGTTAATCTTTGTTCCAATTTCAACACAGAATTACGGTTGGGTTTTGCCTTAAAACCCAACCGTAAAAAAGTTGTGGAGTTTGTACAACTTGTATTACGGTTGGGTTTAGTTATCGGACCCAACCGTAAATGATCCTGTTAACTTTTTTTGATTTTCAATATACTCCAAATTGGGTTTAAAACACACCTTTTTAACTTATTCATTCTATTGTAATAGATTTAAAGTAGTACATTAAAGGAAAAAACAAATGAAACGAAATACAATAGATCATTGGATGATTACACTTATACACTTAAAAGATAATGGCGATAATCAAACACCCGACTTGTTTCCATAATACGATAGCAATCTGTATGCTTGAACTCCTCCCCATATTTGATTCTATATTTCTCCATAGCCAACACATGCTGAAAAAAACAAATCAATTATAAGTTTGAGTTTTTGAAATCTCTTTTTAATTAACGATTTATTAATCGACAAACTTACTCTTTCCACATCGTTCTCGTAGGGATTTGCTTCGAATCTCATTTGCATTTCCAGTTTTAAGTTGTTCATTTGTCTATACAACGTCTCAAACCGTCTCTTGATGGCTCTCCACGTCCTATGATTTACATTCCCCTCTAATGCCGTAAAACATTTGAAACACACGCTTCCACCATTCTTCAGTATCTTGATCCTCATGCCAATCTTCTTGTGAAACAACGTTGTTATTGTTGTTATAGAAGGCTCTATCGTAAGCATGCTCTACCATCGTATGCCACGCTCGAACAATTGCAACATCTTCATCATTTGTGTGTTACCATTTTTAGTGGTTGAAAGGGTATGGTGAGAATAATGAGAAAGTCTAGAATTATAATGAGAATGAAAGGGATGGAGAATATTGAGAAAGTGACAAGGAAAGGTTTCCTTTTATAGGGAAAAAGGAACC
>JAJJMC010015450.1:77500-83444 GCA_023531435.1 Papaver californicum | reverse complement strand
TTGTTGCTAATCATTTATTAGCAAAAATTGAAAAGCTCAACATCAGGGGGGAAAAAGAAATAATAGTAACTTGGTCCCGGGCATCTACCATTATACCCACAATGATCGGCCATACAATTGCTATTCATAATGGAAAAGACCATCTGCCTATTTATATAACAGATCGTATGGTGGGTCACAAATTGGGAGAATTTGCACCTACTCTAAATTTCCGGGGACATGCGAGAAGCGATAATAAATCTCGTCGTTAATGTTAATAATAATAAAGTTAATATGGGTGCTCGTCGTTCATTAGTGGGAGGTTAACCTTATGATAAAGAGGGACCCAGATGTGGAAGTATCCGCTTTAGGTCAACATATATGTATGTCTGCTCACAAAGCACGAAGAGTAATCGATCAGATTCGTGGGCGTTCCTACGAGGAAACACTTATGATACTAGAACTCATGCCTTATCGAGCATGTTATCCTATTTTTAAATTGGTTTATTCAGCAGCAGCAAATGCTAGTCACAATATGGGTTTCAAGGAAACAGATTTAATCATTAGTCAAGCCGAAGTCAACGAGGGTACTATTGTGAAAAAGTTAAAGCCTCGAGCTCGAGGACGTAGTTATCCGATCAAAAGACCCACCTGTCATATAACTATTGTATTGAAAGATATATCTAAAGATCAAGACTATTTCATATGGTTAAGAAAAACGGGATATGTATATATAGATAAATATACGGATGTTAGAGAGAGGTATCTATGTATGGTAGAGCACGAAAGACTAAAATGGGCTAATGAAGAAAGCGAGGGTGTATGGGACAAAAAATAAATCCACTTGGTTTTAGACTTGGTACAACCCAAAAGCACCATTCCCTTTGGTTTGCACAACCAAAAAGTTATTCTGAGGGTCTACAGGAAGATCAAAAAATACGGGATTGTATCAAGAATTATGTACAAAAAAATATGAGAATATCTTCGGGTGTAGAGGGAATTGCGCGTATAGAGATTCAAAAAAGAATCGACCTGGTCCAGGTCATAATCTATATGGGATTTCCAAAATGGTTAATAGAGGGTAAACCGAGAGGAATTGAAGAATTACAGATCAATGTACAAAAAGGTTTTAATTCTGTGAACCGAAAACTCAACATTGCTATTACAAGAATTGCAAAACCCTATGGAGACCCTAATATTCTTGCCGAATTTATAGCTGGGCAATTAAAAAATAGAGTTTCATTTCGAAAGGCAATGAAAAAAGCTATTGAATTAACTGAGCAAGCAGATACAAAAGGAATTCAAGTACAAATTGCAGGACGTATCGACGGAAAAGAAATTGCGCGTGTCGAATGGATCAGAGAAGGCAGGGTTCCCCTACAAACCATTCGAGCTAAAATTGATTATTGTTCGTATACAGTTCGGACTATTTATGGGGTATTAGGCATAAAAATTTGGATATTTGCAGACGAGAAATAATCAAAGATCTCTTCTTTTACTTTTCTATCTAGCACTGGACAAAAAAAACCTTTCATTTTTTTCTCTTTAATCTAAAATGATTAATTTCAAATCTTCTAATTCTATAGGGTTAAATAAAAATTAGATTGACCCTTTGGTATAATTGCTATGCTTAGTGTGTGACTCGTCGGTTTTTTTAGTTTAGATTAGATTAAAAAAGGAAAGGACGGCCCCAAAGTCTGAACTAAGAACTATGTAACTAATAACCAGCTCATTGCTTCGTATTATCGGGATCCAAAGAAACAGTCACTATATGATGTATTGATCATATCGTTGTAGCAACTGAAATCTTTTTTATATTACATATACATAAAAGAAAAACCAATCTGATCGTGGATTGTGATGTGAAACAAAAAAAAGGATGTGGATAAATGGAAGGGGGAGAGAAAGAGAGAAGGAGAATATCAATGATATATGATTCCAATATGTATGGTCTATGAATAATCTCATACAAAGGCAGTGTAATAAAGCATCAATATGGATTCGGCCATAATCATAATTAATCATTAAATGAATCCGGTTCATAGGAAAAAGAAATACAAATAAAAGAGAGCTTCGAGTCAATAAAGACTGAGTAGATTGACTCAGGAACAACAAATTGAATTAGGAGCTCCGTTGCAGAGTTCAGGCCTAGCCATTAACCAAGAAGTGATGGGAACGACGGAACCTATGACTGCAGAAGATTCCATTGAAAACGAATCCTAATGATTCATTAGGTGGGATGGCGGAAAGAACCAGGAAACCTATTCATTTATTCTGAGAGGTCAAGGACTGACCCTACGAATTAAACAGATATTGAAAGAGTCAATATTCGCCCGCGAAGGCCTTATTGGATTGCTAAGTTTTTTGGATTCAATAAAGGTCAAAATAAAGATTCGTAAAAAAAATTCTATATTCTAGAGGTATATTTCCGGTTGTATATAAAACCCAAGATATATAAATTTTTACGTGACAGATTAGATCTCAAAAAACCTATGATTCAGTCTATTAGAAATTCAATACATATTCGTAATATTATGGAATCATTTCATTCGCGAGGAGCTGGATGAGAAGAAACTCTCATGTCCGGTTCTGCAGTAGAGATGGAATTGAGAATAACAAACAACCATCAACTATAACCCCAAAAGAACCAAATTCCGTAAACAACATAGAGGAAGAATGAAGGGAATATCTTACCGAGGCAATCATATTAGTTTCGGTAGATATGCTCTTCAGGCACTTGAACCGGCCTGGATCACATCTAGACAAATAGAAGCAGGGCGACGAGCAATGACACGATATGCGCGTCGTGGTGGAAAAATATGGGTACGTATATTTCCAGACAAACCTGTTACATTAAGACCTACAGAAACGCGTATGGGCTCGGGGAAGGGATCTCCCGAATATTGGGTATCTGTCGTTAAACCGGGTCGAATACTTTATGAAATGGGTGGAGTATCAGAAATTGTAGCCAGAGAAGCTATTTCAATCGCTGCGTCCAAAATGCCTATACGAACTCAATTCCTTATTGCAGAATAGGGATGTGCAACCAAAGGAAAGGAGTCTTTGTGATGAAAAAACAAACAACCGCAGGCCTTTTTTTCTGGACAAAAAATATTTCTTTTTTCTTTTGCCCTTTCTTTGCATTGAAAGAAACGATAAAAAATAATGATATGATTCAACCTCAAACCCTTTTAAATGTAGCGGACAACAGTGGGGCTCGAAAATTGATGTGTATTCGAATCATAGGAGCTAGTAATCGTCGATATGCTCATATTGGTGACGTTATTGTTGCTGTAATCAAAGAAGCAGTGCCCAATATGCCTCTAGAAAGATCAGAGGTGATCAGAGCTGTAATTGTACGTACATGTAAAGAACTTAAACGTGACAACGGTATGATAATACGATATGATGACAATGCCGCAGTTGTCATTGATCAAGAAGGAAATCCAAAAGGAACTCGGGTTTTTGGTGCGATCGCTCGGGAATTGAGACAGTTGAATTTTACTAAAATAGTATCATTAGCTCCTGAGGTATTATAAATACTATCTAGAATAAAGACTAATAGACAAGCCCGTGATATGATAGAGTAGGGTCTTGGGAATGAATTAAATTAATTTTGTAGATTATGTATCACGTATATCCCTTAACTTTATAATAAAAAAAATAACGAGCATGTTGATTATATTAAAACTCGGAGGCACCAATAATTATAGTTCATCATGGGTAGGGACACAATTGCTGACATAATAACTTCGATACGAAATGCTGACATGGATAAAAAAGGAACGGTTCGAATAGCATCTACGAATATTACCGAAAACATTGTGAAAATCCTTCTACGAGAAGGCTTTATCGAAAACGTGAGAAAACATCGAGAAAGCAACAAAAATTTCTTGGTTTCAACCCTTCGACATAGAAGGAATAGGAAAGGGCCATATAGAACAATTTTAAAACGTATCAGCCGGCCCGGTCTACGAATCTATTCCAACTCTCAACGAATTCCTAGGATTTTAGGAGGAATGGGGATTGTTATTCTTTCTACTTCTCGAGGTATAATGACAGACCGAGAAGCTCGGCTAGAAGGAATCGGAGGAGAAATTTTGTGTTATATATGGTGATCTTTCTGATATCTGAATTGAATTGGTAACTTCCTATATTGCGAAAAAAAAAAAAAAAGAGGAAGGACTGGTTGCCTAATATCACTCCTCCTCCATTAGTTGATACTTCAAGGGGGTTACCTGAAATGAAAGAACAAAAATGGATTCATGAAGGTTTAATTACTGAATCACTTCCCAATGGCATGTTCCGGGTTCGCTTAGATAATGAAGATCTGATTCTAGGTTATGTTTCAGGAAGGATCCGACGTAGTTTTATACGGATACTACCAGGAGATAAAGTCAAAATAGAAGTAAGTCGTTATGATTCAACAAGGGGACGTATAATTTATAGACTCCGCAATAAAGATTCGAACGATTAGGTGTATTTTTTTCGACATTATTTTCGTGGGGATACAACTCGAGGTTCAAAATTCCAAGAGACTTATTTTCTTCCAAGGAGTAGATTCGGAATTAAGGTAAGGAATGACAAATATGAAAATAAGGGCCTCTGTTCGTAAAATTTGTGAAAAATGTCGACTGATTCGCCGTCGGGGACGAATTATAGTAATTTGTTCCAACCCGAGACATAAACAGAGACAAGGATAATCCTTCGAAAAAGGACCCAACGTACAAATAAAATGAAGGATCTGTTTTAACCTGAAATGGATATATCCGTATATCTCTGACTCATATTGATGAGATGATAAAAGATGGCAAAACCTATACCAAGAGTTGGTTCACGTAGGAATGGACGTATTAGTTCACGTAAGACTGGACGTAGAATACCAAAAGGAGTTATTCATGTTCAAGCAAGTTTCAACAATACCATTGTAACAGTTACAGATGTACGGGGTCGGGTGGTTTCTTGGTCCTCCGCCGGTACTTGTGGATTCAGGGGCACAAGAAGAGGGACACCGTTTGCTGCCCAAACCGCAGCAGGGAATGCTATTCGTACAGTAGTCGATCAGGGTATGCAACGAGCAGAAGTCATGATAAAGGGTCCTGGTCTCGGAAGAGATGCAGCATTACGAGCCATTCGTAGAAGTGGTATACTATTAAGTTTCGTACGGGATGTAACCCCTATGCCACATAATGGATGTAGACCTCCTAAAAAAAGACGTGTGTAGAAATAAGAATGGAACAGATTTCAAGAGAAAAAAATGATTCAATAATCTGATCAAAAAAAATTACTATGCTTCGAGAGGAAGTAGCAGTATCTACTCGGACACTACAGTGGAAGTGTGTTGAATCTAGAGCAGACAGTAAGCGTCTTTATTATGGCCGTTTTATTTTGTCTCCGCTTATGAAGGGTCAAGCCGATACAATAGGCATCGCGATGCGAAGGGCTTTGCTTGGAGAAATAGAAGGAACATGTATCACACGTGCAAAATCTGACAAAATACCACATGAGTATTCTACTATAGTAGGTATTGAAGAATCCGTACATGAAATTTTAATGAATTTGAAAGAAATTGTATTAAGAAGTAATCTGTATGGAACTCGCGACGCATCCATTTGCGTCAGGGGTCCTGGATACGTAACTGCTCAAGACATCATCTCACCGCCTTCTGTGGAAATTGTTGATACTACACAGCATATAGCTAGCCTAACGGAACCAATGGATTTGTGTATTGGACTACAAATCGAGAGGAATCGTGGATATCGGATGAAAACACCAAATAATGCACAAGATGGAAGTTTTACTATAGATGCAGTATTCATGCCTGTTCGAAATGCGAATCATAGTATTCATTCTTATGGGAATGGAAATGAAAAACAAGAAATACTTTTTCTAGAAATATGGACGAATGGAAGTTTAACTCCTAAAGAAGCACTTCACGAGGCCTCCCGTAATTTGATCGATTTAT
>JAJJMC010015450.1:40000-75000 GCA_023531435.1 Papaver californicum | reverse complement strand
TAGTTATATCATCTGCAATCGCTTGAATCTCGAGACGCTCTTCGAACCAATCATATACTTTATTGAGATAGGTAAACCAAGGGGACTCCCCCTCATAGAACCGTATATGAGAATTTCATCTCGTACAGCTCAAGCCCAAATACACAAATACTAGCTGCAAGGGAAAGGGATATTGTAATATAAATTTGTAAAACTCCTCTTTATCCCGGATTCCATCGTCTCTCTGAAGATACGAAGGACCAAAAAGCCCGAAGCTCTTCTTTGTGATGATAATGCCAAAAAATCAAGTTGGCTCATTCGTCTTTATGTTGATCGTTGTAGGCCTCTTGAATCTTCTCTTTCCCTATTTTCTTTTTTTTTTGTAATGTAGATTTTTTTGTTGATAGAAATTATCTTGTTGAGACCCTATGGATTTATTGAAACCTCAGATTCATACTAGAACCACGATGATTCAATAAAGCTCCCAAGCTAAGCCCAAAGGTTCTCTGAGTAAGAACCTGTGGATCATCACTTATTCAATGAATAGATGTAATGACTAAAAATCCTTTGGTTGATAATTATGACCCTTAGAAAAATTTTTTGAGTCCGGTCGCGAGGTCTAAATAGTAGGTATGAATCATAGTTCAAATTTTTCTTGATCTATGGATTCCGTGCTCCAGATATTAGAATCAATATCCGACGGGGTAGAACCATCTCTGTCGAGATGACAGACCTATTTCTCTGTACTATCAATAGGATCAATTATAACAAGTCACACACTCATATTCCGGAAATACCGAAACAAAGAAATTCCGCGGTCGAACTACCAAAATGCCCTATAAAAAAAATCCTAAGTAATTCATTTTCTATTGAAAAGCCAGGATTTCATGGTTATTATGGACCTAATTCATTGAAATCCCGTCCAGTAAAACAGAAGAATTATAAATCTCTAAAATAATACATAGGAATACCGCAAATAAAGCCATCGCGACACCCATCAAAGGGGTAGTTCCCCATCCAGGAGCTACTTTACCATATTCCGAATTCAACGGTTTCAATAAAGCTCCTACATTTGTTCGTCTTGGACCAGATCTAGAACTACCCTCAACGGTTTGTGTAGCCATAAATACTCTTGCATTGGTTGAGATCTGTTGACTTTGTATACCATTCCGTTGTAAATAAACGATCTTATCATAGATCCATTGTGGTCTTGAAATTATATAATAATGGAAACAGCAACCCTAGTCGCCATCTTTATATCTGGTTCACTTGTAAGTTTTACCGGGTACGCCTTATATACCGCTTTTGGGCAACCCTCTCAACAACTAAGAGATCCATTCGAGGAACACGGGGACTAGTTGAAGTAATGTAATGAGCCTCCCTATAGGGAGGCTCATTACATTACTTCAATTGAGATAATGAAAAATTATTTCTTAGTCGGAACCTTAGGTGGTTCTCGAAAAAAGATAGCGAAAAAAATAATCCCTAGAGTCGAGACTAAGAGGAATGTATAAACCAATGCTTCCATAGATTCGATCGTGGTTTACAATTATAGCTTCCACACCTGTTCATTTGGGATCAGCTCCCAGATAAGATAAAGAAAGGACAAGAATCAAAGAAAAAAAGGTGATTCAAATCAAGATTTCTCCAGTACCTTATGTTATGTTAAATCACAAAAAGAAAATAGAGTCGAAAGAAACCGGAGCAATGTTGTCTCAGACTACCTGTCTCCTTGTAGTTGGATCTCCAAGTTTTTGGAATGCTCCAAATTCCACTTGAGAATCCAAATCTGGGTCAATACCAGCAAAAACATCTCTGAACAAAGTTCTAGCACCATGCCAGATGTGTCCGAAAAAGAAGAGCAAAGCAAATGAGGCATGCCCAAAAGTGAACCAACCCCTTGGACTGCTACGAAAAACACCATCGGATTTCAAAGTAGCACGATCTAATTCAAAAATCTCGCCCAATTGAGCACGTCTAGCATATTTTTTCACGGTAGCAGGATCGCTATAACTGACTCCATTCAGTTCACCGCCATAGAACTCAACAGTTACACCTACCTGTTCGACACTATACTTGGATTCTGCCCTTCGAAAAGGAACATCGGCTCTCACAATTCCGTCTCCGTCTACCAAAACTACTGGAAATGTTTCAAAAAAAGTAGGCATGCGACGTACAAAAAGCTCATGGCCTTCCTTATCTCTAAAGATAGGATGTCCTAACCACCCAACGGCTATTCCATCCCCGCTGTCCATTGAACCCGCTCGGAATAATCCCCCTTTGGCTGGATTATTACCAATGTAATCATAAAAAGCCAATTTTTCGGGAATTTTAGACCAAGCTTCTGATACACTCTGATTTTCGGCTAGCCCAGCGCTAACCCTGCGATATATTTCTTGCTGGAAATATCCTTGGTCCCATTGATAACGAGTAGGACCAAATAATTCGATCGGGGTTGTTGCTGAACCATACCACATAGTTCCAGCAACAACGAAAGCTGCAAAAAAGACAGCAGCGATACTACTGGAAAGGACAGTTTCAATATTACCCATACGTAATCCTTTGTATAGACGTTGAGGCGGGCGGACACTAAGATGGAAGAGGCCCGCTAATATGCCTAAGGTACCTGCTGCAATATGATGAGAGGCTATTCCTCCCGGAACAAAAGGATCAAAACCTTCTACACCCCACGCAGGATTTACAGATTGTACTTTTCCAGTCAGTCCATAAGGATCGGACACCCATATTCCAGGACCATACAAGCCTGTTACATGAAATGCGCCAAACCCAAAGCAAGCGACCCCTGATAGAAATAAATGAATTCCAAAGATCTTGGGCAAATCCAAAGAAGGTTTTCCTGTACGTTCATCACAGAAAATTTCTAGATCCCAATATACCCAATGCCAGATAGCTGCCAAGAAGCACAAGCCAGAAAACAAAATATGTGCCCTGGCCACACCTTCGTAACTCCAAATACCCGGATTCGTTATAGTCCCTCCTGTGATACTCCAACCACCCCAGGAATTCGTTATTCCTAAACGAGTCATGAAAGGTATAACGAACATACCTTGTCTCCACATTGGATCAAGAACTGGGTCAGAGGGATCAAAAACAGCTAATTCGTATAGAGCCATCGAACCGGCCCAACCAGAAACTAGAGCTGTATGCATTATATGGACAGAAAGTAACCGGCCGGGATCATTCAATACAACGGTATGAACACGATACCAAGGCAAACCCATGGAAATACCCCTTTATCAAAGAAAAATAGATACTATGTTACTTTATCGCATTGGAAAAGACTCTGCTTATGCTATGGACTTCTCCTTTTCAATGGATTATCTCGGAGCAAGGGTGCATTTATATTGCATTCCGTTGGTAATAACAGAAAAATTCTGTTCGTAGGAACAAAGAGAAGCAAATCTATTCTATACCCGATAAGTACCAATACGCAATGGGGGGATGGGTCCCATTTTAGATGAGTGAATTAGAGATGCTTGTTCATCATTTGAACATCGCAGCTCATTCATAATAATTTTTTTTATTCATTCCATCTTCTTCGATGAACTTTACAATCTATGGATAAAACCCGAAAACATAAATATTATGAAAAAAAGAAAACCCGTTGTTACGTTTCCACATCAAAGTGAAATTTTAGTACTTAAAAACCTTTTTCTTTCATTTAATGCCTATTGGTGTTCCAAAAGTACCTTTTCGGATTCCTGGAGAGGAAGATTCGGTTTGGGTTGACGTATAGTGCGACTTGTCAGACATATTGGGTCATATGGGATTTCCCCGTTTTCTCCCCCGATCGAGATATCCTCTGTTTCACCCAAGAAAGATTGATTGAACCATCAATAATTTGAAGCGTGAAGTGCAATTAGAGCAATTTATTTGGGGGATCAATATGCATTTTTCAATTAGAAGAATTTATGGTTGGCTTGGTTGGACCAAAAAAATGAAGTATCCAGGCTCCGTTCAAAAAAACCCAATCGGTAAAATATGTATGATTACCTTTTGTATCATAAAGAATTCCTATATTATACCAGCGACCTCAAACCGCCAATCAATCGACGGAGTGAGTCATCATACTTTTCCAGTGATTGGCGGAAGCGGAAGACATAAAATGAATAAAAAAAGTATTAGCAAACAAAAGAAGCGGTATTGGGATCATTTGTCCTATATGTGCAAATAGAGGTCGGGTAAATCTTTCCCCGGAGTAGAGCATAAACCTAAACGAATTGAAGAGGCCCATTCCGGAACAAGAAAATGACATCGTAATCGGAATTGGATTTCGATGAAACAATATATCAATGAGGGTAAATTTAGTGAGCTCTTTTTAGGGGTAAGTGAGTCAAAACCCTGCTCTGCTTTCTTGAAAAATAGAAGACTAAAGGCCCTTCATTCATTAGGAGTTAGAAAAATCCTCCTATGAAAAAAGGGGAAAATAAAGAGGGCTGGAATCGACACATTGATTCTTTTTTTTTGAACCGTATGCATCTAAAGGTGCGTGTACGGTCCCTAAGGGATACAATTTTGTCCTAATCAACCGACTTCATCGAGAAAGAATACTTTTTTTAGGCCAACAAGTCGATAGCGAGATCGCAAATCAACTTATGGGTCTCATGATATATCTCACTATAGAGGATGATACAAAAGATGTTTATTTGTTTATAAACTCCCCCGGTGGGTGGGTAACACCCGGAATAGCTATGTATGATACTATGCAATTTGTGCAACCAGATGTACATACAATATGCATGGGATTAGCCGCTTCAATGGGGTCTTTCGTCCTGGTCGGAGGAGAAATTACCAAACGTCTAGCATTCCCTCACGCTTGGCGCCAATGAGTTTTTTATTTGAGAGAAAAAAGAAGACTATGCCTTCGCCAGATAAAATATGAAAAATAAAGTAATAATAGCATGGCACTTCGAGTTCGATATGAGCAAACCATCATTGTTCTTTTATAACATGAGATTCCGTATCGAGAGAGTAGTATGAGACAAAAGGAATTTCTGATTTGATTTTATCTATCGGGGTTCGATTTCAGCGTCACAAACTTTTTTGTTTTCACATCACACATCAGAGGGCTCTTTCCTATATTTCTGTTACGAAATAGTATTAAAATGAAAAAACATACACAAGATTATCCTTTCCCTATTTGATCGGATCAAAAAGAAACTTTGGGATTGCTGAATTACAGACGAGATAAATATATAAAGCAACGGAACCATCATAGTATTTTTTAACTCTCCCGAAAGAAAGGGTGGTAAATGGATTATTTACCGATCTGGGTTTGATAGATCCTCCACTTTAGGTAAAAGTAGATTCCATTCTAGAGCCGTATGCAATGCGCAAAAAATGCCTGTACGGTTCTTCAATTCGATTTTTTCTTGTCTCTTTCTATCATTGAGACAGAGGAAGCATTCATTATGTTATATCATCAGGGTAATGATCCACCAACCTGCTAGCTCTTTTTACGAGGCACAAACAGGAGAATTTGTCCTGGAAGCGGAAGAACTGCTGAAACTTCGCGAAACCCTCACAAGGGTTTATGTACAAAGAACGGGCAATCCATTATGGGTTGTATCCGAAGACATGGAAAGGGACGTTTTTATGTCAGCAACAGAAGCCCAAGCTCATGGAATTGTTGATCTTGTAGCGGTCGAAAATACCGGGGACTTCACGTAAATCTGTGATTCCATTCCGTTTCGAACCATAATTGACTGAGCTATGTTATTTCCTATTTTATTTTCTTACCGAGGTTAAAAGTGGTAGTGGGAAAATATTCAATGAAACGAGAGGAATTCATAATCATCCGGTTAGGATCGATCTAAACCAGCCCATTCTGTATACGATCCAGCATGCCAACTATTAAACAACTTATTAGAAATACAAGACAGCCAATCAGAAATGTCACAAAATCCCCCGCCCTTCGGGGATGTCCTCAGCGTCGAGGAACATGTACTAGGGTGTATGTGCGACTCGTTCAGATCATGAACTGGAACAAAAGAAAGGAGATTTTTTTGACAGTATCAATGATCGGTACCAATGAATAGGAATGGAAAAACCCCATATCACTATCGAAAAAAGGACCTCTATTGTGTATGAAATTTATGGTTTCCTTTGGTATAAATCCAATCATCTCAACTGGAGATGAGAAGCAACTCCCCATTGGTAGCAAATGGTTATCCATTAAGCGGGGGAATGGAATGGTATTTTAGAAGCAGAAAGATTATGCTCCCATTCTTGCAAAAACGGACTAACAGGGTCAGCTACCTAACCAACCTTCATAATGAAATGCCGTTACTGTATGGGTAGATCTAGTTGTGAAAAGACCTATTACTGGATAATTCATGGGTAGAGCCAAAGAGTGTGAACTGTACAAGTTACTAAATAGGTAAGAGGCTCCGGTGTATAGAAAGGACCTCACCGTTTAAACCGTAACCATAGAAACGATGGAACCCACAATTTTTCGTTTTTTATTTACTTTTTTTTTGATACCAAGTATCAATACAATTTCTTATTTCGAGGTGAAATGAAATGCCTCAAAAAAATCGTGGTTGGGAAGGTCATAGTAGCAAAAGCCATTGGAATTTTTTTTTTATACATCGGAAGAATCAGTTTTGTTATTAATAGACTAGGGGGGGAAAGAATGACTGAAAGAAAAGAAATCAATTAGTTATTCATCAAAGTTTCATTTGATTCAATGACCAGAATTAAACGAGGATATATAGCTCGGAGACGTAGAACAAAAATGCGTTTATTTGCATCAACCTTTCGAGGGGCGCATTCAAGACTTACTCGAACTATGACTCAACAGAAAATGAGAGCTTTAGTTTCGGCTCATCGGGATAGGGGCAGGCAAAAGAGAGATTTTCGTCGTTTGTGGATCACTCGTATAAATGCAGTAATTCGTGAGAATAGGATATCTTATAGTTATAGTCGATTAATACATGATCTGCGCAAGGGGCAGTTACTTCTTAATCGTAAAATACTTGCACAAATAGCTATATCAAATAGGAATTGTCTTTACATGATTTCCAACGAGATCATTAAATAAGGGGATTGTAAGGAATCCACCAGAATGATCTAAACGGAGTTCCCCGGAGAATGAACTCCGGGAGGGTAGGGTATAAATTACTATAATAAAGTAGTAAAAAGAAATTAACACGTTTCCATAATAATAATTAAGGACTTTCTCTTTTTCTTCCCCAATTCTTTTTTTCTTATGACATGACAATACAATCTAGATTCTCGAATTTTTGAACAAAACACCAACCAGAGTTGGGGTTCGGGTTGGAATTTTTATTCAATTGAGGCATGGGCGGCCTATTTATTTCTGGTTCTAGGACCAGTAGTTCTAGGGGTCGACTCGGTTCTCTCAAATTGTTTCTCATTATTAAGAAAAGGTAACGAAGATAAAATACGGGCTTGTTTTATAGCAATAGTAATTAATCGTTGTTGTTTCAAGGTTAATCTATTCACTCGTCTAGATAATATTTTTCCTTGTTCACTAATAAATCGACTAATTAAACTCATGTTTCTATAATCAATTCGATCCCCCGATCCAATTGGGGGCAAACGCCTACGAAAAGATCGCTTGGATTTAAGAAAAGGTCGCTTGGGTTTTTCCATTGTTTATTCCTTATCCCGAAAATCCTATTTCTGAATTCGAATTCTTTTTTGATCCGACTGAAATAGGATTTGATTTGTTTCTATATATTATATGTAATTTATTCTTGTTACTTCGAAGGGTAGCACACACACCCTCTACCTCTGGTTCGGTCTATTTCTTTATCTCCCCATGAATTGTATGTTTGCAACAATAGGGACAGAATTTTCTCAATTCCAATCGACTAGGCGTATTGTGTCGATTCTTTTGAGTAATATATCTGGAAACGCCCGATGATTCCTTATTAACACGGTTTCGTATACAACTGGTACATTCCAAAATAACTCTGACTCTAACATCTTTACCCTTGCCCATGAACCTCCCTTGAATTTTGGATTTACCCAACTCTTTGATTTTCGACCCGAAATCAAATTTCAAAAGATTTTGTTGCAATCAATAGAGTAATATAAAGAATAAGTAATACAACAATTTATAACTATCAATTATTTTGAATCCTAGTACATACAGTATTTCATTTAAATATCTTGTATGATTTCTTTAGTTTCCCTAGATCCCATTTATTTCTATTTTCTTAGGCCCTTTGAGTCTAACCCAAGTTTCACTGAGATTGAATCCACTTTTGTTTTTTCCTTTTCTGTCCTTCTATATTTTGAAAATAGGAAAAAAGAATAAAACAAAGAGAGGAAGAAGGATTAGTCACAGATAATTTATTATCTCACTAATCTTCTTCATCCCTTCCCATGTCAATAACTAGAATGAAAAAAACGGGAATGTCAACGCATCTGGGAATAAATGATTAATCTCTATCAATAGCCCTGCTAAAGACCCAAACCATAGAGTACTTAGCACAGGTGCCACAGAGAGATATGTTTTTATATCTCGCATTGCAAACTCTCCTTCTTTATTGTAATACATATATGATCAGATGCATATGTGGTTAAGGATCACTTGTATTAGTAAGTGAAATCCCTAACAAAAATAGATATATACAACGACCCGGTAGATAAGATTTCCCTTTCCTTAAAACAGAAAAAGACGCCCCCCTCTTCCTGAGTATTACCGACAAATATTCATTTCTCTATCCGACGGATTTCATATGTAAATAATTCTTTTATTATATGTTATATGAGACCAAAAAGAACAAATTGCAAGCGAAATTTTTTATTATAGGGGGGAAATAATGATGTGGAAAACAAGACAGGGATTCTCTACAATGACACTGTATACCAATTGAAAGGGATGTAGCGCAGCTTGGTAGCGCGTTTGTTTTGGGTACAAAATGTCACGGGTTCAAATCCTGTCATCCCTACCTATTACTTTTCCCGTGGACAGTAATTGAGATCGATCCTAATTGTACATACATTATGATACTATAGACATACAAAGTATATTAGGCCTACAAAGATAATACTTTTTTATGGTCTTATCTATTGTGATAAGAAGGCGCTCTTAGTTCAGTTCGGTAGAACGTGGGTCTCCAAAACCCGATGTCGTAGGTTCAAATCCTACAGAGCGTGATTCTGTTCTCGAATTACAATGAAATAACTCCACCAACTTAAACAGCAACCTTAATTTGGCCTCCTTGAATTAAAAAAGGAGGAGGTCAATCAAAAACGAGATGTTACTTAATCAAAGGTCCAACTGATCACCGCGTCTGTATTGTAAATATGCAGTTACGAATAATCCAGCCAAAGTAATAGGAATTAGACCTAACACGATTCCAAATAGTAAAACTTCAATCATTTCGGTTTGTTTGAAAGAGGAAAAAGAGAGGTAATATCTATTCTTAAATATAAATCCGAAGCAATAATGAATCTCAATGATCAAGAATTGACAATTGACGCGGGAAGTCACTATAGAATACCTAGAATCTCACAGAAAAAGGTTTTTTTATTAATTGTTCATTCAATTCATTTCAAATAAGTCGTATCTTGCTCAGACCAATAAAAAGAGCGGGAGTTATAGTTGAAGCCGCCAGTAGAAAACCGAAATAACTAGTTAGAGTAGGCATAAAGGAGCTAAATAAGATACGGTCTTTTTATACATATGGTGATAAAACATTTACCTAAGTTTACATAAAAAAAAAAACTGACAAAATCTGCTCCAATGAAAAGTTTTTGATTCATCAATCATTATAGACGGCACTAACAAAGATAGGGTGACAGAAGTAGAAAAAAGATTGATCTAGTGATCCATCATCTCTAACATCTACCGATTCCGTTATTTTGAATCAACAGATTCGTTGAGCAACTATTGAGTCAAGTAAAAAGAAAAAACTTTGTAGTGGAATTTCATTCATTTCATAAAGTAAACTCTTTTTTAATCACTATGGAATCAAATAGAAAATCTTTTCTATTTTGATCATTTCTTTTTCAATTGTATATAATCAAGTTTCCTTTTTGGAGCAAAGGACCTTATCACAACACCTTTAACCTCATAAAAAAAGTCGTAGGCTCTTTAATTGTACATAATATCTCACAAATGCTAAGAAAAAAGTATCGCACGATCGCTGGACGAAATAAAAGCTTTATTTCGGGACAACTCAATTCTAAAACTAGTCATTCTATTATCTTTTCCTTTTAGGTTCTACATGCCGCCTTTCCATATTAGGGAATCCCTCTCTTGTATCTAGGTCAAGAAGGAAAAGAACCTTTGGCTGTAATACGACAATGGTTGCATCACGAATATTGATTGATTCTTCCTTTTTTTCTTTGGTCAAATACTATCTACTCCTATTATTGTACTACTAATCCATTCCTTGAACTCAAAGGATCCGAAGAAAAACCCGTTATATACAACCAAGAAAAGAGGTTTCTAGATTTCGTATCTAATAGAATTGTGTGAATATGATAACATCTTTCATTAATTATTAGAACCCAACCCGGCGAACTCAAGCTTTACCAGATCTTCAGTTTCTAGCCCAAAGCGAGTAATGAAAAGAACCCTATACTACTACAGTACAGAAATTTTGGGTTGAATAGCACATCATCCTTATATATAAGGAACAAAAAAGGAAGAAAGAGTTTATGTAACACTTCTTTTGGATACTGATTTAAATTGCGTTGCTGTGTCAGAAGAAGGGTAGCTATACTGATTCGGTATACTCTAAAGACGCCTTCGGTACACTATTGACGATCTAACAAAGATTAAGGATCCGTGGGTTTCCACTTACTGATCCCATCTTTCACGGAATCGATCCCCTTTGACTGTACAAGAATATGTGGAGCTCAGCATGTCTGGAAGCACGGGAGAACGCGCTTTTGGTGATATTATTACCAGTATTCGATACTGGGTCATTCATAGCATTACTATACCTTCCCTATTCATTGCGGGTTGGTTATTCGTCAGCACGGGTTTAGCTTACGATGTGTTTGGAAGCCCTCGGCCAAACGAGTATTTTACAGAGAGTCGACAAGGAATTCCATTAATAACTGGCCGTTTTGATCCTTTGGCACAACTCGATGAATTTAGTAGATCCTTTTAGGAGGCCCCAATGACTATAGATCGAACCTATCCAATTTTTACAGTGCGATGGTTAGCTATTCACGGACTAGCTGTACCTACCGTTTCTTTTTTGGGGTCAATATCAGCAATGCAGTTCATCCAACGATAAACCTAACCCGAATTGAATTATAGAGCTATGACACAATCAAACCCGAACGAACAAAATGTTGAATTGAATCGTACCAGTCTTTACTGGGGGTTATTACTCATTTTTGTACTTGCTGTTTTATTTTCCAATTATTTCTTCAATTAAGAAAAAGGGAGAGAATAGTGCGAATTCTCTATATCCCACTCGGAAGGATCTCATCTCAAAATTATCCATGGCTGTTTATGTCTCTAGCATGACCACTTGATGAAATGTGGAGGGAAGTGGGGTAAATGGCCGATACTACTGGAAGGATTCCTCTTTGGTTGATAGGTACTGTAGCCGGTATTCCTGTGATCGGTTCAATAGGTGTTTTCTTTTACGGTTCATATTCCGGGTTGGGCTCATCCCTGTAATAATAATATGAACTGAGTTGTAGACAGGAAAAAGTAAGAGCTCAACGGGACCTTACCCCTTTTGTTTAATTCGAGGGGTAAGGTCCCGTTGAGCTCTTACTTTTTCAACGAAATTTTTTTTCATTCCATAAAAAAAGTTTGCAGATAATCCAGTTAATACAAGCACACTATTCTATTCGTAAAAAAAAAGTGGGCCTTTTGCTCCGATGTTTCAAATAGCTCTTTTTTAAGATGATGCTTGCTTTTGGAGAATTAACTCTATTGATTGGATTCATAATACCTGTTCCTACATAGTAGGTATTCGTCCGAAATCGAAAAAAAGGGCGGGAATTAATCTATTTTCTGAATGACATACATAATGTGGATTCCTGTATATGAGACATCATCCAAAGAATTTCTATACTAATAGAAGCTTACTCCATTTATTTTATTATCTCATCAAAGTTTTCCTTTTTTTTTTTAGTTCATCGAAGAAGTTCGAGTTACTCAACGAGCGAATCCACCCCCCTTTTTTATTGTCCACTACTTTTTATAAATCCAAAGAGGCGAGGTTCCGATAAACCTAAAAAAAGGGAATAGTACTTTTTAGGCGTAAGGGGATTAAGAATCATTATTCTTTTGACACAAGAAAAGAAAATTTCACCCTTTTCTTGTGTCGAAGATTAGAAAGAGAAAAAATCCCTCCTATAATAGGTTGTTCCTTTCATTTATTCCTTGCTTTATATTCTCCTACCACTTATGTCGATTATCTACTCCTATTCGAATTTGATTCCCTTTTTCTATATAGAATAGGATACTTTTGATTTCATGTATTTCGTGGCATTTCAAATTTGACAATAGTGAGATAGTAACGCCACTCCTTTTTGGATTGAAAAAGGGAGTTGGATTCACGTCAAATAACGCGTTCTTCACAATATAATACTAGTCTATTACTAGCAGTAAAAGTCAAAGCTAAGTACTTTCCAATATCTTGTATAAAAACAAACAGTAGCAACAAAGCAAGTAAACTAAATCCTATTTTTAACCATACATAATTACATCGATCAAGAAGAATTTGGTTTTTATGAACTTTATGTTAATAAATCCGTGGACCTAAAAATTCATTTCAGACAATTGAACCTTCTCGAATTGTTTCTTTTTCAAAACCAAAAATATTTGTGCCAGAATAACAGATGCCAAGAAGAACAAAAGGCCTTGGACACGTGATGGATCTTGAAGTACTATTTCTGCGTCTCCCTGACCAAATCCACCCACGTTGGGATTACTTGTTAGTGGTTGATCAAGCTTGATAGATTCGCCTTCTGACACAAGAAGTTCCGGTCCTCGAGGTATAATATCGACCACTTGGTGACCGTCTGACGTATCTGCTATGCTTATTTCATATCCCCCTTTTTCTTTACGTACAATTTTACTTACTATACCTGCTGATGTAGCATTATAGACTGTATTGTTACTCTTACTCCCATCGGGATAAATCTGACCCCTACCTCTGTTCCCACCTACATATATAGGATATTTTAAGAAGTGAACGTCTTTGTTAATAGCGGGGTCTGGGGAAAGAATTGGAAAGGTGATTTCACTATATTTCTGACCTGGAACAGGACCTATCACAAGAATATTTTTTTTTGTGGGACGATAACTCTGAAAAGAAAGATTGCCCATCTTTTCTTTCATTTCGGGAGAAATACGATCGGGGGGGGCTAATTCGAATCCCTCAGGCAAAATAAGAACAGCCCCTACATTCAAAGCCCCCTTTTTCCCATTAGCAAGAACCTGTTTCAGTTGCATATCATAAGGGATTCTTACAACTGCTTCAAATACAGTATCAGGAAGTATCGCTTGTGGAACCTCAATATCCACAGGCTTATTAGCTAAATGGCAATTGGCACAGACAATACGCCCAGTCGCCTCTCGTGGATTTTCATAACCTTGCTGCGCAAAAATGGGATATGCATATGAAGTAGATGGCCAAGTTATTACATATAGCATGATCGATACAGAAATGGATCGAGCCATCTGCTCCTTTATCCGAGAAAAGATATTTCTTTTTTGCATGGTCCAATCGTTGATCCCGAGAATTTCTACAATAAATTAGGTAGGTTACTAGTATAGTTCCCTATCCACGATTCTGCTATTGTAATGGAATAATTTTACTGGAATGGAATACAGGAAGAATCTCTGGGATGGGTATAAATAGAAAAGGTAAGTAAGATTTGGAATGCTTTGTTTATGTATGTACAAACAAAGTAACAAACATTATGATTTGATTAATATCGGTGAATCAGCCTTTAGTCATTCATTGAATGATAAATCACTACAAGTGACGGAGATACGCGATTTAAATAACGGAAAATCCAATATTTTAAAAGTGTATCTAGAATTACTGGGAAAGTGGAAACAAGACCAGATATAATTTGATCATTATGATAAAATCCAAAATCCTTGGAGATAGAGCCAATCATTAGTTCCCAACCATGAGGCGAATGGAATCCGATACATAAATCAGTTAATAAAAGAATAGAAAAAGCTTTTATTGTGTCACTTAAGTTATAGAGGAATTCTTTCACCCAAGAATTAAGAACGAGAAGTTCTTCATTACCTAGAATAGAATAACCACTTAGAATAGCGAAACAGATTATATTTGTCGAGAAGTGCAAAATGCTATGAATATGACCCTCATTGTGCATCTTGACCAATTGTAGCGTTTCCTTGTGGATTTCTATACGTAGTTTTTGTATATGTGTCTCCGGGTACTCCTTTATCATTTCGTCCAAAAAGAAAAGTTCTTCTAATTCTATGAATTTTTCTAGAAGATTCTTTTCTTTAATATCAGTCAAAAACATTTCGGATTGCCTAGTATTCCACCAATTTGTAACCCAGGATTCCATATTTTTATTAAATGAGAGAGAAACCCACCAGGGTAAAAATATAATAGATGCAAGATATGTGAGGGTAGTGAATGTTTTCTTTTGTGGCATTTTTAATCTGTAAATTACTAATGAAACTACCTCTTTCGTCGACTCTATCCGATCGAATATTTCTATGAAGCATGAGTTCGATAACAAGGTATCGAACCTATGGATCTACGCCTCCTTTTTTTTTTAGTTAGTCCTTGGATCAAGAAAGAACATAGAAATAAGAGTAAGGGTTTGCTTCGCTTCGAATGAAGAAAAAAGTTTCCGGGTCTTTCAATTAGTCAAATTAGAAACATTAGTCAAATTAGAAACAATTGCATCTTTTCGATTAATGTCCGAAAGAGCCGCCTTTGTTAGATCAATTATTGCGAAGGGCTACCTACAGCCCAGGAATAATGGAGGGAAATTTTGAAAAATATTGAGATAATGGTGAAATCAAAAATGAGTGGCAAAACCTGAGAAAGTTTGGATATTTATAGTTATTAAGGGATCTAATCATTGATGATCAAGCAGGAAAAAGGCGTAGAAAAAGAAAAATCGCTTGACAAAAAAAAAGAGGAGTTATTTACAATATAGAATCCATCTGTATCTAACGTAACAATTCAAAATAGTAGACCCCCAAAAAAGAAAAATTATAGTCTGAAAGAATTGCGTTTTTTTTGTTTCCACAAAAAAAGTTTCGTTTTCTGTTTATTCCATATACATCCACTTTTGCTCGAATGAACGTTCTGAAAAAACTTAAGTTAAGTTCTATAAAATGAAGATTCATTAGTTCTGTTTCTTTCCCCATGCTAACAAAACATTAATTCTTCGCAGTTCATTTCAAAATACTTCAATTGGTACGCGCAAGAAATAGGCCAATTCCGCCGCTTTTTGTTCAATTTCTCGTGGAGTCAGGTTCTCATCAGTACGAGTCAAGGGAATGGCTCCCTGACCTCTGATTTCCATATAAAGGACACGACGCGGAAAAAGACCCTCTTTAATTTCGATTCTAATCGACTGGACATCTCTCATAAGGAATCGAAGGAAGATACGACGATTTATTCCAGGAAATCCCCAACGAAAAATACACACTATTCCTTCTTTTCGATCGAATCGGTCATAACCACTACCTACATTCCACGAAATTGTGCACCACAAATAGGAGCTAATGAACAGACCCGCGATCCCATAGAAAGACATAACGATGCCTTGTGGAAAAAAGAGGATTTCCTGAGACGGGAATAAGGATATTAGATTCCTACCAAGATAACTAGAAGTTCCAACCAATAAGAACCCTAGTGAACCTAAAAGAAGGATACAGGCCCAGCAGAAATTACTTGTTTTTCGAGACCCCGTTATAAGTTCTATCCATATACGTTCTGAGCGCCAGTTCATACTAGATCAAGTTGCATTTTTTTGGAATTGAGAGAATAACCCAAATGAATTTTACTTTACTTTTTTTGTTCCCGAAGTAACTCTCATCAACTAGCACTATTACGATGTGAACCATTAGAAATAATTCATCAAATTGGTTAGATATAAAAGCGTCTGCTTCATAGGGATCTAGACAATCTTATTTTTTTGAACATGAAGAAATAAAGAAGCCATTGCAATTGCCGGGAAAACTAGGCCCACTAAAGGCACAAAAATAGAGGGTAAATCAAAAGTTGTCATAGAATGGATACCTCGATTTAAAATTTGTACCTGTTATAAAGATATCTTATGATAAGTATATCTATTTATTATAAGTATAGAATAATAAGTGCAAGGAATGTAGAACTAAATATGAGTTCTCACGGGAGATATTGAAATAGGCACGATTTCAATTCTATTATTTTATATATTTGAATTTTTCTATATCTATAATACGTAAGAGGATAAGATGAAATTCTTTTTCTTCATAAAATTTTGCCAAAACAAAAGAAGAATGCATTCTTTTATCCTGTTGATCGAAACTTCCTGATTACTAATCATGAATATAGCACCAATTATAGGTATAAAATACAGCTCTAGAGGAAAAATTTTAAAGTAAGTATCCGAAACTTTTGATTCTTCTTACAATATAAATGGATCTTATGCCCGTAATGAAAACGAACTCTTCTTTTTTTTCTTTACCGATAACTAAAAAACTTCTTTTCCGCAAATAAAAAAACGGAATTGAATGCTCTACTTGATTGAATTTTGATTTAAGGGAAAGAAACCGTGAAGCTGAAATAACTCATTCAGAACACTTTTTAAAGGATTACGTGGTACGATTGAGTCCAATAAGCCCTTGTGGAATAAATACTCAGCCGCCTGGGAACCATCAGGTACTGTCTTATTCAATGTTTGTTCAATTACTCTTTTACCCGCAAATGCAATGTAGGCATTAGGCTCGGCAATAATGATATCTCCCAACATACCAAAACTTGCAGTCACCCCACCGGTTGTAGGAGATGTAAGGATTGATACATAGAATAACTTTTTATTTGATTGATAATTATATGAAGCGGAAGATATTTTAGCCATTTGCATCAAGCTCAAACTTCCTTCTTGCATGCGCGCTCCTCCCGAAGCACAAACTATAATAAGAGGGAGAGCTTTACGAGTCGCATGCTCGATCAAACGGGTAATTTTCTCGCCTACTACGGATCCCATACTGCCCCCCATGAACTGAAAATCCATAACCCCAATAGCTATGGGAATACCATTTAGTTGACCTATGCCTGTTTGAATAGCCTCGGTTAACCCTGTTTTTCTTTGATAAGAATCGATACGATCTTTATAAGGTTCCTCTTCTGAATGAAATTCAATGGGGTCGATAGAAACCATGTCTTCATTCATAGGATCCCAAGTGCCCGGATCAACCGAAAGCTCGATTCTATCTGAACTGCTCATTTTCAAATGATATCCGCATTGTTCACAAACATTTAGTTTTGACTTAAAAAATTTCTTATAATTTAACCCATAACAACTTTCGCATTGAACCCACAAATGTCTGTATTTTTTATTTATATCGAGATCATTATATCTTCTTCTCATATTGAAATCGCTTCTATTTGTGCTAATTTGTATACTGGAACTCTCGTTGTCACTACTATTTACACTTTCATTACAAATGTAACTATACATGTAACTGTCGCTGTAATTGTAACTACCGGCTGAAATGTAATTATCAATACTGATTTCAGAACGAAGATAACTATCAATGCAATGAAAAATGTGATTATTCCAACTATATTGAGTATCATACATATAACGATCGTAGTTGTGATTGTTACTTTGAGAACCATTATTCAGATAACTAAAAAAGGCACTTTCTAGTTCATTCATAAAAGAGCGATCGTTATCAATCTCGAAAAGAAAATTTTCAATATTTAAATATATCGAATAACTGTTACCATTACGATCCCTAACTAAAAAGAGGTCATCAGAGATCAAACTCCGAATGTCCCTGACATCGAAAAAAGTATCCATATTATTAGAACTGGAATTATCACTATCGTCCCAACTATCAATTTTTTTATCCCTATCATATATAACGGGATCTTCACTTCCACTGGTATTTTCAATAGGACCAAGACTATCCATTGATTTACTTAGCCCAGACCTATGTTTTAATTCCTCGTTAAACAACATCGAATGGAACCACCTTTTTTCCATAGAGCTTGCCTGCCCCCCTATTTGAATGTAAATACAATAGATGAATAGTCATTCGATGAATAATCATTTGAATATATCCTCTCGGAATAAGCATATAGATCCAATAGAATAATTAACTAATCACGGATGAGTCTTGAAAAAAAATCTTTTTTTGTGGGAATCTGGATATCACTTCACTATCAATCTATATGATGGAACCCTTTCTTCAATTAGAATAGAAAGAGAGGGTTATCCCGTGCCATGTACAAATTCGAATCAAAAAAATTTGTTCTCTCCTAGGAAGAATTCATTTTTGGAGAACTTTGGAGAATAATAAGTTTCTATTGCAATGCGGAAGGAAAAGGACAATATACGGGACGGGGATAAAGCGTTGTGACCATTGGCTCGATTCGACCATAGTCCGGAATTTAGGGGTATAGAAAATATTCTACTAATCCCATCTCAAGGATCCATAGGATTAATTATGGATCCAACAACTGAAGGATTTTCATTGTTGAGTCTTAGATCTTGTATTTAAGATTTTGTATACCGAAATCCAGTATGTATATATGCCTGGAAAATGAAATAGGAACCTTATTCATTATTCGGCTCAATCCTTTTTTAGTAAAAGATTGGGCCGAGTTTAATTGCAATTTAATTAAAGGAACGAATGGTAATTACTGGATTACAAAGTATCCATTGCTTCAAATTCGAATTTGATTTCCTTCCATACTTCACAAGCAGCTGCTAGCTCAGGGCTCCATTTGCAAGCTTCACGGATAATGTCATTACCTTGACGAGCAAGATCACGTCCCTCATTACGCGCTTGTACACACGCTTCTAGGGCTACTCGATTTGCTACGGCACCCGGTGCATTACCCCAAGGGTGTCCTAAAGTTCCTCCACCGAACTGTAGTACAGAGTCATCTCCAAAGATCTCGGTCAGAGCAGGCATATGCCAAACGTGAATACCACCTGAAGCCACAGGCAGAACACCCGGTAGAGAAACCCAATCTTGGGTGAAATAAATACCACGACTTCGGTCTTTTTCAATATAATCATCACGTAGTAAATCAACAAAGCCCAAGGTTATTTCCCTTTCCCCTTCCAGTTTACCTACTACGGTACCAGAGTGAATATGATCTCCACCAGACATACGTAATGCTTTCGCTAGTACACGGAAGTGGATACCATGATTCTTCTGTCTATCAATAACTGCATGCATTGCGCGGTGGATGTGAAGAAGTAAGCCATTATCTCGGCAATAATGAGCCAAGCTAGTATTTGCAGTGAATCCCCCCGTTAAATAGTCATGCATTACGATAGGAACTCCCAATTCTCTGGCAAATACAGCCCTTTTCATCATCTCTTCACATGTACCTGCAGTAGCATTCAAGTAATGTCCTTTGATTTCACCTGTTTCGGCCTGTGCTTTATAAATTGCTTCGGCACAAAATAAGAAACGGTCTCTCCAACGCATAAAGGGTTGTGAGTTCACGTTTTCATCATCCTTGGTAAAATCAAGTCCACCGCGGAGACATTCATAAACCGCCCTACCATAGTTCTTAGCAGATAACCCCAATTTTGGTTTAATAGTACATCCCAATAGGGGACGACCATACTTATTCAATTTATCTCTTTCAACTTGGATACCGTGAGGTGGGCCTTGGAAAGTTTTAACATAAGCAACAGGAATTCGCAGATCCTCCAGACGTAGAGCGCGAAGCGCTTTGAACCCAAATACATTACCCACGATGGAAGTAAACATGTTAGTAACAGAACCTTCTTCAAAAAGATCTAAAGGATAAGCTACATAACAAATATATTGATTTTCTTCTCCAGCAACGGGCTCGATGTCGTAGCATCTTCCTTTGTAACGATCAAGGCTGGTAAGTCCATCGGTCCACACAGTTGTCCATGTACCAGTAGAAGATTCGGCAGCTACCGCGGCCCCTGCTTCCTCAGGTGGAACTCCAGGTTGAGGAGTAACTCGGAATGCTGCCAAGATATCAGTATCCTTGGTTTCATAGTCAGGAGTATAATAAGTCAATTTGTAATCTTTAACACCAGCTTTGAATCCAACACCTGCTTTAGTCTCTGTTTGTGGTGACATAAGTCCCTCCCTACAACGCATGAATTAAGAATTCTCACAACGACAAGGTCTACTCGACATGAATTAGCCGTTAATGAAACCTTTCACAGGAATCTTTCACAAAACTCTCAACAAATATTATCAACTAATCAGAATGGTTGGTTGTTAGACTACGGTATTTGATTCGCCAAATACATCAACATCATTATTGTATACTCTTTCATATGTATGGCGCAACCCAATCCCTGTTTTTCAAGTTTCTAATCCCGTACTTTTTTTAATCTAAATTTAGAAAAAAAAGGAAATTCACTCTTGACAGTGCTATATGTTGTATATGTAAATCCTAGATGTAAAACTATCTGGAATTCGTCCCTGAAAAGGTAGAGAAGAGGCGGAAAACTATATGCTGAAATAAGAAACAATGGCCAATGTGAAAAAAAAAAATGAATCATAAATAGAGTTCAGGTTCGAATTCCATAGAAAATATGGGTGGGATTGTCTATAATGCTAGAGAACTGAAACGCTCCCTCATGGTTTTTATCCATCTACCTTTTTTTTAGGTTGTGAAATTGGAAAATTCACTCATTGAACGAGTAAACAATCGAATTGGAGTCGCTTGAATGGTACCAACGAAATCAAGTGCTAACTCCTATTTATTATTGAATTAACCGATCAACCTGCTTGCTATCGGACATTTTTTCTTCGGTTTACAAAATGCAAAGAATTTCTACATATTTCACTTTATTATCATTATGAAAACAAATCCTACCCCTTCGGGTCTCGGGGTTTCCGCACTTGAAGAAAAAAACCTGGGGCGTGTCGCTCAAATCATTGGTCCGGTGCTAGATGTATCCTTTCCCCCGGGTAAGATGCCTAATATTTATAACGCTTTGGTAGTTAAGGGCCGAAATACTGACGGCGAGCTAATTAATGTTACTTGTGAGGTACAGCAATTATTAGGAAATAATCGAGTGAGAGCTGTAGCTATGAGTGCTACAGATGGTCTGAAGAGAGGAATGGAGGTTATTGACACGGGAGCTGCTCTAAGTGTTCCAGTTGGTGGGGCGACTCTCGGACGAATTTTCAACGTTCTTGGAGAGCCTGTTGATAATTTAGGTCCTGTAGATACTCGCACAACATCTCCTATTCATAGATCTGCGCCTGCCTTTATACAATTAGATACAAAATTATCTATTTTTGAAACAGGGATCAAAGTAGTTGATCTTTTAGCTCCTTATCGACGTGGGGGTAAAATAGGACTATTCGGGGGGGCTGGAGTGGGTAAAACAGTCCTTATCATGGAATTGATCAACAACATTGCCAAAGCTCATGGAGGCGTATCCGTATTTGGCGGAGTGGGCGAGCGTACTCGTGAGGGGAATGATCTTTACATGGAAATGAAAGAGTCTGGAGTAATTAATGAACAAAATCTTGCAGAATCAAAAGTAGCTCTAGTCTATGGTCAGATGAATGAACCGCCGGGAGCTCGTATGAGAGTTGGTTTGACTGCCCTAACCATGGCAGAATATTTCCGGGATGTTAATGAACAAGATGTCCTTCTATTTATCGACAATATTTTCCGATTTGTCCAAGCAGGATCCGAAGTATCTGCTTTATTAGGCAGAATGCCTTCTGCTGTGGGTTATCAACCTACCCTTAGTACAGAAATGGGTACTTTGCAAGAAAGAATTACTTCTACCAAAGAGGGGTCTATAACTTCTATTCAAGCAGTTTATGTACCTGCGGACGATTTGACCGACCCTGCCCCTGCCACGACATTTGCACATTTAGATGCTACTACCGTACTATCAAGAGGACTAGCTTCAAAAGGTATCTATCCAGCAGTAGATCCTCTTGATAGTACGTCAACTATGCTCCAACCTCGCATCGTTGGTGAAGAACATTATGAAATTGCGCAAAGAGTTAAGCAAACTTCACAACGTTACAAAGAACTTCAGGATATTATAGCTATCCTTGGGTTGGACGAATTATCTGAAGAGGATCGTTTAACCGTAGCAAGAGCACGAAAAATTGAGCGTTTCTTATCACAACCCTTCTTCGTAGCAGAAGTATTTACGGGCTCTCCAGGGAAATATGTTGGTCTAGCAGAAACCATTAGGGGGTTTCAACTGATCCTTTCCGGAGAATTAGATGGTCTTCCTGAACAGGCCTTTTATTTGGTAGGTAACATCGATGAAGCTACCGCGAAGGCTGTGAACTTAGAAGTGGAGAGCAAATTGAATAAATGACCTTAAATCTTTGTGTACTAACCCCGAATCAAATTGTTTGGGATTCAGAAGTGAAAGAAATAGTTTTATCTACTAATAGTGGCCAAATCGGTGTATTACCAAACCACGCCCCTATTGCCACAGCTGTAGATATAGGTATTTTGAGACTACGCCTTAATGACCAATGGTTAAAAATAGCTCTGATGGGTGGTTTTGCTAGAGTAGGCAATAATGAGATTACCATTTTAGTAAATGATGCGGAGAAGGGTAGTGACATTGATCCACAAGAAGCTCAGCAAGCTCTTGAAATAGCTGAGGCTAACTTAAGTCGGGCTGAGGGCAAGAGACAAACTATTGAAGCGAATTTAGCCGTCAGACGAGCTAGGACGCGAGTAGAGGCTATCAATTCAATTTCATAACTAATTGGTGCGCCCCAATAAAAAAGTGAATTCCGTTTATACACCATATTTTGGTTCTGCGGATTGAGTCGAATCAACTGTAATGGCATTTCTCTAAAATAAAAGGGAGGGTGGGTAGAAAAACTTATTAGATACTAATTACTCCGGTATCTAATAAGTTCTACCTACTATTGGATTTGAACCAATGACTCCCGCCGTATGAAAGCAATACTCTAACCACTGGGTTAAGTAGGTCATTTATCATCACAAAGAGAAAGAAAGGGGCTTGTCATATCGATGAATTATAGATGCAATCTTATTTCGAAGCAATACCAATTCTTGGCAGGAAACAGATCAGAAGCTATCATGTTGGATCATAGAAGATTCATCTTGACAAGAAATTATTTCCATGATAAACTATCTATCACAAGGGCTATAGCTCAGTTGGTAGAGCAACTCGTTTACACGCGCGCCAATGTTTTTCAGGGGAGTCCATCATGCAATCAAAAAAATTGATCTTATTGATAAATCGGTGTCTTACTCTATATATTCGAGGGAACAATAGCCTGACAAATAGTTGGTTCGGTCCGCTTTGGGTGCCAATTTAGGCTCCAAATAGAACCCATCATTGATTCGATAATTGATAAGGTGAATACACAGCCCATTCAATGCTAGGCATAATGAGTATAAGGACCTCAAAAAAATATCTTTTCGTAATATGAACTTTAAGGTGTATGAAGTTTCATATTTGACTCTTTGAGCAGAGCGATAGAGACTCCATTTAACTTAGGTTGATCTAGGCCAGAGGCAGACCTACGTCAAGGTAACTCTTCTTTGAAACACTTTGGTATTGCTCCTGGATCATAATCTAAATAATGAATCAGAGCACGTGGAGCCATCTCGTTATCTTTCTGTTAAGAAAAAGTATGGCGGACTATCTGATATTTATATCAGTTGATGAAAGAGCCCAATGCAAAAAAAAATGCATGTTGGGTCTTTGGAACAGTTCGAATCATTTCGATAATAAAAAGTTTGATCTGTTTTACCGAGAAGGTCTACGGTTCGAGTCCGTATAGCCCTAAAAATTTTTATAGTTTTCATTTCCTCATTCTTGTTTGTTGGTTGTAGTCGGACAGTCGTTTGGCCCATCGAAATAGAATAATTATCACATGCTCCGAGCGATCCCCGCGGGTGAGCATGAAAGGGACAAAATTCATTTCAGTGGGCCCAATCAGTCTTTGTTTGATCTCGGATAAAAAAACTGTCCTTTCTTCTTTGTGGATAAATTACACACAAATTTTTCCTGTTTTCCTATCCAGGATCAAAGGGTTTGGGATATTCCTTTTCTTTTTGTACAAAATCTCTTTTTCTAGATCTCAATATACCCCAATCCAATTGCTCACCAGTCCAATTCTACCTATGCTTACTTTATGCAAGAAGATTGAGGGTCTGTTTGCACTTGGACGAGTTAAGAAGCCCCCAACTCATCGTTTTTTCGGGAGCAGAACCCAATTCGTTGTTTCAGAGATAATGACTGGTTCCTAACTCTATTAGTGTTTGTACCCCTATCGATTTCCATGAGTTGTTTGGGGATTTGGTCTGTCGAATCATTTGAGTTGATAAAGCGCGATTCGATTAGAAGAAGTTTCTTCTGTAAATTATTTAGGATTCGGCTGACTTTCCCGTTGTGATATACTTCGTTGTATAGGGTTCGTTCAACATAATTTTTTTTTTGCATGAAGGCTAACCCAGCGGTTGGTCTTACTTTTGAAAACTCATTTTAATTACATTAATAAGTATTCTCGCCTTTTCGGACCCATTTCAAGTACTAAAGATCGATATTCTAGATTCTTCTTTTAAGACTTCGAGTTCTAATTAAATAACCCACTTCTTTTTGGGGGGGATGGGTTGCAGGTCGAGGTAGTACAGACTCAAAAAATGTAAATTGGGGATAGAACCCTAGGGTTGTTAGATGTAAGGGTTTCTCTCAATTCAATGCATTGAATAAAATCCATTAAGTCTAGAACAAGGATAAAAAATAGAATAGGGCGATGCATTCAGTTTCCGTATCTAATCAATAGAAACAACAATCCTCTAACTGGATTGGATCTTAATGAAAAGAATAAACCAATACCCTTCGGTTTTATTATATGAATATTCAAAAAGGATATAACATACATATAGAATTGTTCATTTTCTTAATAGTATCTTAATTTAATCTTAATCAAAATTCTATATAAATTAGAACTAAAAAAAGATGTAATGTAATTCTTTTTTCTCTTTTTTTTATAGAAAATTTGAGACAAGATAAAAACGATAAGTTTGTAATAAGAGCATAATATGTCTCTAGCATATCGAAATAAGTGAAAATCGGATTCCACTCGATGAATCTTGAAACAAGAATGACCCACAGCAAAAAAACTGGGGAGTTCAATCAAAATTCATTGGTATTTCGACTAAAAAGTTATAGCTTAATTCAAATTCCAGATCGAATCGAAGAATACGGTATATATTTTTCCACATTCATAGGAGTGCATCTATGTTTCTGCTTTACGAATATGACATTTTCTGGGCATTTCTAATAATATCAAGTCTGATTCCTATTTTGGCTTTTTTCATTTCCGGAGTTTTAGCCCCGACTAGGGAAGGACCGGAGAAACTTTCTAGTTATGAATCGGGCATAGAACCAATGGGCGACGCTTGGTTACAATTCCGAATTCGTTATTATATGTTTGCTCTGGTTTTTGTTGTTTTTGATGTTGAAACGGTTTTTCTTTACCCATGGGCGATGAGTTTCGATGTATTGGGTGTATCCGTTTTTATAGAAGCTTTAATTTTCGTGCTTATCCTAATTGTTGGTTTAGTTTATGCATGGCGAAAAGGAGCGTTGGAATGGTCTTAGCTCCTGAATATTCAGACAATAAAAAGAAAAAAGAAGAAAAAAATGACATTGAGACAGTTATGAATTCCATTGAGTTTCCGGTACTTGATCAAACAACCCAAAATTCAGTTATTTCAACTACATCAAATGATCTTTCAAATTGGTCAAGACTCTCCAGTTTATGGCCGCTTCTGTATGGTACCAGTTGTTGCTTTATTGAATTTGCTTCATTAATAGGCTCGCGCTTCGACTTTGATCGTTATGGCTTGGTACCAAGATCGAGTCCTAGGCAAGCGGACTTAATTTTAACAGCCGGCACAGTAACAATGAAAATGGCTCCCTCTTTAGTAAGATTATATGAGCAAATGCCTGAACCAAAATATGTCATTGCTATGGGAGCCTGCACTATTACAGGAGGGATGTTCAGTACTGATTCTTATAGTACTGTTCGAGGAGTTGATAAGCTAATTCCTGTGGATGTTTATTTGCCGGGTTGCCCGCCTAAACCGGAGGCAGTTATCGATGCTATAACAAAACTTCGTAAGAAGGTATCTCGAGAAATCTACGAGGATAGATTTGGGTCTCAACAGAATAATCGATGTTTTACTACCACTCACAAGTTTTATGTTGGACGCAGCACGCATACTGGAAATTATGATCAAGGATTAGTCTATCAATCGCGATCCACTTCAGAGATACCTTATGAAACATTTTTCAAATACAAAAGTTCAGTATCTTCCCACGAATTAGTGAATTAGGGAGGCTGCTTTTCTTTTGTGCAGAAGAATAGCAAATGCCCTTCACTTCAATTTTCAAAAATTTCGTCGTAAACGTGAACTACTTATACAAATGAAAATCCGGGAGAGATTAAAAAAATGCAGGGTCGTTTGTCTGCTTGGCTAGTCAAGCATGGGTTAGTTCATAGATCTTTAGGCTTCGATTACCAAGGAGTCGAAACTTTACAAATAAAGCCCGAGGATTGGCATTCCATTGCTGTCATTTCATATGTATATGGTTACAATTATCTACGCTCTCAGTGTGCCTATGATGTAGCACCGGGCGGACTCTTAGCTAGTGTGTATCATCTTACGAGAATAGAGTATGGTGTGGATCAGCCAGAGGAGGTATGCATTAAAGTATTTGCCCCAAGGATAAATCCCAGAATTCCGTCTGTTTTTTGGATTTGGAAAAGTGCGGATTTCCAAGAACGGGAATCTTATGATATGTTGGGAATCTCTTATGATAATCATCCACGCCTGAAACGTATTTTGATGCCTGAAAGTTGGATAGGATGGCCCTTACGTAAGGATTATATTGCTCCAAAATTCTATGAAATACAAGATGCTCATTGAATGATACGAACCTAATTTTCTTTTTACGCCGCGAGATATTCAAGGAATTTTTTTACAGTCTCTTCTAGAGCAAACAGAGTAATCGAACTCTTTTTCCTATATATGGATATATGGATGCGCAAAAAAATGGGTCCTCATTGAGATTCCCAAATTTGGAAGATATTCTATTTCTTTTTTTATACAGACTTTAAGAAAAAGGGTAGGATTTTCTCTCTCTAGACATTCGGACGATAGCATGTATGTATGCTGATTCGTATCGAATTTGTATGAGTATCCATTATTAACCCACAGGTTAATAATAGATACTCATACAAATTCGATACGAATCAGCATACATACATGCTATCGTCCGAATTTGTATGAGTATCTATTATTAACCTGTGGGTTAATAATGGATGCTCAATGTCAGGAACTTAACAGTAGATACTCAATGTCAGGAACCAGATTTGAACTGGTGACACGAGGATTTTCAGTCCTCTGCTCTACCAACTGAGCTATCCCAACCCTTCTTGAGGCACCATCCCCATCCTACTAGAGGGCTTGGGTATATGTCAATTCAAGAGAATCAAAAAGCATTACAAAATCTTACCCAGGCCCTGGAATTTCCGGAATTTTCAAAAAAGAAAACTTTTGAAGTTGAAAATAATGCTGTGAACTGTGAATGATTCAAACGGGGATTCCTTGATCATAGATTTTCTTTTGTACATATATACCACAAGACTTGTGATACGAGAGAGGCTTTTCTGCTCCGATCCTTTTGTGAAATAGTACAGTGAATGATAAATATAGCTAATTTTCGGGCGCTGCCGAAAAGAAAAAAGAGTAGAAGTATAAATAAACAGTTAGGGAGTAAAACGGGCCTTTTTGTGGGGATAGAGGGACTTGAACCCTCACGATTTATAAAGTCGACGGATTTTCCTCTTACTATAAATTTCATTGTTGTCTGTATTGATATTGACATGTAGAACGGGACTCTATCTTTATTCTCGTCCGATTAATCAGTTCGTCAAAAGATATATCAGACTATGGAGTGAGTGGTTTGATCACTGAATATTCGATTCTTCCTTCAACTTGGAATAGATTCACAAAAATGATTCCTTTTTTTTTATGTAAAAAAAATTTTAGGGCGGCATTCATAGAATCTTTGATATTTCAGTACGTATACGTACGTCTCGTATATAGGTTTATCCCCCATTCTTTATGGAGTTTAAATTCAAATTGAATAGAAGGATTCCTCTACCAACGCAGTCAACTCCATTCATTAGAACAGCTTCCATTGAGTCTCTGCACCTATCCTTTTTTTATTCTCGCTTTCAGAAACCCCTTAATTTATTTTCTGAAAACAGGATTTGGCTCAGGATTGCCCATTTTTAATTCCAGGGTTTCTCTGAATTTGAAAGTTATCACTTAGTAGGTTTCCATACCAAGGCTCAATCCAATCAAGTCCGTAGCGTCTACCGATTTCGCCATATCCCCTTTTTAGTTTGAGCCGAAGATCTGGCCGGGATGCCATCCCTTTCTTTTTTTCGTTCATGCTGGAACCGTTAACCGTTGAATTCATTAGATACAGCTTATCTATCTAAAAGGTTTCTCTCTTTACTCCTCTTTGATTTCTTTTTTATCTACCCCTTTTTCTCTATTGAAGGACCTACATTTGGTTTAATCAGAAATGATTCTATCATTGATGTATCCGCAATTCAATATGGATGGATATATATCACATATATATTCCTCTCTTCCTCTCACTTTTCCCGCCCGATTTTAAATACTTGAACGTTCGATTCTTTTTTTAGAATGCCATATTTTTCTTAATTTCTAATAATTTAGAATTAAGATATTGATAATCATATTCATATAAATTATAAATATAAAAGAGAATTATGGAAAAGAAAAAATGTAGAATTTCTTCCCATTGAAAATTTTGATATCATATATCACTCTATTTATCGTTATATTAATTCTTATGTTATATTATATTGTTATAGAATACCATTCTATTCAGTATTCATTTTTTCTCTATTCATATTCATTATCGATTTTGAATAGCTAAGAGCTAAGTAGTTGACTGAATTCCTATGCACAACACAATTTCTGTTATGTGAGCCCGCTTAGCTCAGAGGTTAGAGCATCGCATTTGTAATGCGATGGTCATCGGTTCGATTCCGATAGCCGGCTTTTCTCTCTTTGTTCCATTTTATACTTTATTACATGATTAATAATGTCTGGTTGAACTCAAGGTATATTGAAAATACTTTTTTCCTTTTCTCAAAAATAGTGGATCTATTATGTCGTAAGAACTTCCAACTATGAATAAAAAACGGATTCGAGCGGTTGGTTAGATCTCTACAGAACAAATTAGGACAAAGTCTCCTTACCTTGCTATATATACAAAAGAGTCTGAATATTGATACAATTCATCTCATTCTTCTTTGTAGTACAGTACTTAACTTCAGTATATTTTTTTCGTTTATCGTTTAGTTCAGTCTTAATTTAGGTTTATTCTGTAAATAAAAAAGGAGTTTTTATGTCTCGTTACCGAGGGCCTCGTTTCAAAAAAATACGCCGTCTGGGGGCTTTACCGGGACTAACTAGTAAACGGCCTAAAGCCGGAAATGATCTTAGAAATCAATCGCGTTCTGGGAAAAAGTCTCAATATCGTATTCGTCTAGAAGAAAAACAAAAATTGCGGTTTCATTATGGTCTGACAGAGCGACAATTACTTAAATATGTTCGTATCGCCGGAAAAGCCAAAGGGTCAACTGGTCAGGTTTTACTACAATTACTTGAAATGCGTTTGGATAACATACTTTTTCGATTGGGTATGGCTTCGACCATTCCTGGAGCTCGGCAATTAGTTAACCATAGACATATTTTAGTTAATGGCCATATAGTAGATATACCAAGTTATCGCTGCAAACCCCGAGATATTATTACGACGAGGGATGAACAAAAATCCAAAGCTCTGATTCAAAATTATCTTGATTCATCCTCCCATGAAGAATTGCCAAAACATTTGACTCTTCACTCATCCCAATATAAAGGGTTAGTCAATCAAATAATAGATAGTAAGTGGGTCGGCTTGAAAATAAACGAGTTGCTAGTCGTAGAATATTATTCCCGTCAGACTTGAACCTAACTCAAATAGCAAGGCAAGGATTCGGAGAATTTTTCCCCCTTTTCGCCGAAGTAAATTGACCGAAGCTAAGGGGTTTGATCCGGATATTTTTCCCATTCATGTATCATAAATGGATCCGCGGGGATTTTTTTATGTCTTGGCGACCCTTTAATCAGTATTTTTCGTACCACCCCAATTAGGAATATAGAATTCATTTCAAAGAAAGGTCTACCTCGTGGAATAATCCTATTCCTTGTTATTTGATCCATTGTGGTCAATAACGCTCTTGAATTAGGCAAAGATAAGGAAAGAGAGGGATTCGAACCCTCGGTAAACAAAAGCCTACATAGCAGTTCCAATGCTACGCCTTCAACCACTCGGCCATCTCTCCTACAAAATTTTATGATTATGACCCAGAAATCGGGTGAATAGCGAGCCATTCATATTTATTTTTGCAATATAGGTACGACTAACCGATTATAACAATTCGAAATATGAAAATGGATGGGATTTTGGTCATAGAATTATTATTCTATTCTTTTTCCTTCTTTGAATCATAATCTGTAGGAAATATTAATTGAATGTTTAGAACGAGTCTTTTTTTATGTTATTTCGTCCTGTACAATTCCTTTGTTTGTGGGATTCTTTTCCCATGCGAGGTAATGAGAAGAATTATAGAATGGATTGCGAACTATGCCTAGATCACGGATAAATGGAAATTTTATTGATAAGACCTCTTCAATTGTGGCCAATATCTTATTACGCATAATTCCGACAACTTCCGGAGAAAAAGAGGCATTTACCTATTATAGAGATGGTGTGATTTGATTCTATTTAGTGTTCTCCGTCTTACGAGTAAAGGCACGCAGGGTTGGATTCGGTATAAAACGAAAGGCGTTTATTGAAATAAATCTGCAAAAAATCTACGCTTCTTGAAGGTGAAGTTTGGAAATAGAACAATTCCTTCTATTGTGTATCCCCGATTGATGCAGCCTCAGATACTTCAATTTTCTAATCTAGTATTGAACGAAAGGTTACACCTATAGGTTCTTCTGTATTAGAGGTCCATCCTACTCCATCAGTACCAATAGGCGGCATAGGGGAAGAAGCACTACACCTAGGAATCAACAAAAAAAACTTTGTTATAAATTATCCCTTTCCTTATCGGGATCGGAACTAACAAGAATGGTTGGGACAACAAACATCCATCTCGTTTGTACTTTGGATACCTATATAACCATCAAAGACTGTTGAAGTGACTAATTCCTGGAAATAGGGGGCGTTGAGGACAAAGAAATTGTTGGAGTAACCTTTTCTATCTAGCAACAACACGATTAGTGTTAAGAAAAGACCTCTTGCAGGAAGGCTGGCTAGAGATTTCTTGTAAAAACACTAGTCCCTGTCAGTTCATAATGAGAATATTTCAATATTCTTTTGGTTCCATGGATTATTATCATTCATTATGCACAGAAGGGAGGAGCCGTATGAGATGAAAATCTCACGTACGGTTCTGAAACGGGGATTCTTTGAATAGAATGAACGACCGTAACGGATGTCAGCTCAATCCGAAGGAAATTATGCGGAAGCTTTACAGAATTATTATGAAGCTATGAGACTAGAAATTGATCCCTATGATCGAAGTTATATACTGTATAACATAGGCCTTATCCACACAAGTAACGGAGAACATACAAAAGCTTTGGAATATTATTTCCGGGCACTAGAACGAAATCCATTCTTACCACAAGCTTTTAATAATATGGCCGTGATCTGTCATTACGTGCGACTATCTCCACTATAGAAAGAGGGAAAGAAAGATAAAATACGCTAGTAAATACTAGAGGATAGGCTTTCTACATATGTATCGTACAAAGCAACGATTTTTATTAGCTGTAGCAAAGAAAGATACTTCATAAAAGCCAAAAAATGAAGAAATGAATATGCCTATAATACTATATTCTATGGATAGATAAAAGATCTAATTGATAGGGGAAGCGCCGTAAAGATCAATTAGTGAGATTTTGGGTCGATACAATAAGAAAAAACTGCTTACTTATGTCATGATATGAGATATAAGTTAGGAATCAACTTATGTAATAGGGTTGATCCACTAAGGTATTGAGCAGCGGTGTAGCATCAGATCCCAAAGATAGTAAGTCCTTTCTTTCTTAGAGAGGAAAGTCTTTTTCAAAGATTCTATATGAAAATGAAACGGAGATAGTTACCTTTCAGAAAAAGATAACTATAGTGGGGTTCATTTTTCTGAAGGTAGGAGAAAAGATAAAACTTATTTTGAATCAAAATGAAAGTTTAAAACTTATGTAAATGTAATTAACCCCTTCTGGTTAACCCGAGAAACAAAAATGGGATAGATTTATGAAAAATCTTATTTAGTTAGATAGGGTCGATTAAGATAAGATGGGACACCAAAATAATTTATTGCTGAGCCGTATGAGGTAGGAAACTCTCAAGTACGGTTCTAAGGGAAGGAATCGACCCACCTATTCCGACCGAGGAGAACAGGCCATTCGGCAGGGAGATTCTGAAATTGCGGAAGCTTGGTCCGATCAAGCTGCGGAGTATTGGAAACAAGCTATAGCGCTTACTCCAGGTAATTATATTGAAGCGCATAATTGGTTGAAGATCACGCGGCGGTTTGAATAAGAACACTCTTTTTATCCGTCAGTAAAAAAAATGGATCTTTCCTCTGGGAAGAGCTAATCAAGGAATTTCATTGTATCCCTTCTAAGATTGTTCTGTTCTATTTCGTTTAGTACCTCGTAGGCATAAACGATACCCGACTACAGTACATCATACATCCCTTTTTGCTATTCAAACTAAAAAAGCCTTTGAATGTGGATACTGGGGTCTTGGTCTTATTCATGACTGCCCCAATGAAGTGATTTGGAATCGAGCAATAGTCATACGTTCTATGTAAGATACGAAGCAGCTCCATCTAAGCACCTGTAATTTACATATGAATCCAAAAAAGAGTTTTTGTGTCAAGTCAAAGCCGGGAAAGGATTTTCAAATATTATAAAGGTCCGTTGAGCGCCTCATGGCTATGTCATAATAGATCCGAACACTTGCCCCGGATCGACTTCCAGATCATAATTGCTCTAGTAAATAACTAAACAAAATAAATAGCTGGGAGATAGGAAGGAAAGGAACTAATTATAAATAGATTTCAGAAGTTCACTAATTACTTGACTGTTGGCAGGTCTCTTTGTATGTGTTGTCCGGAAAGAGGAGGACTCAATGATTATTCGTTCGCCGGAACCAGAAGTTAAAATTTTGGTGGATAGGGATCCCGTAAAAACTTCTTTCGAGGAATGGGCCAGACCAGGTCATTTCTCAAGAACAATAGCTAAAGGCCCTGATACTACCACTTGGATCTGGAACCTACATGCCGATGCTCACGATTTCGATAGCCATACCAGTGATTTGGAGGAGATCTCCCGAAAAGTATTTAGTGCCCATTTCGGTCAACTCTCCATCATATTTCTTTGGCTGAGTGGCATGTATTTCCACGGTGCCCGTTTTTCCAATTATGAAGCATGGCTAAGCGATCCTACTCACATTAGACCCAGCGCTCAGGTGGTTTGGCCAATCGTGGGCCAAGAAATATTGAATGGTGATGTGGGTGGGGGTTTCCGAGGAATACAAATAACCTCTGGGTTTTTTCAGATTTGGAGAGCGTCCGGAATAACTAGTGAATTACAACTCTATTGTACTGCAATTGGTGCATTGGTCTTTGCGGCGTTAATGCTTTTTGCTGGTTGGTTCCATTATCACAAAGCTGCTCCAAAGTTGGCTTGGTTCCAAGATGTAGAATCCATGTTGAATCACCATTTAGCGGGGTTACTAGGACTTGGATCTCTTTCTTGGGCGGGACACCAAATACATGTCTCGTTACCAATTAACCAATTTCTAGACGCTGGAGTAGATCCTAAGGAGATCCCACTTCCCCATGAATTTATCTTGAACCGGGATCTTTTGGCTCAACTTTATCCAAGTTTTGCCGAGGGAGCAACCCCGTTTTTCACCTTGAATTGGTCAAAATATGCCGAATTTCTTACTTTTCGTGGAGGATTAGATCCAGTAACAGGGGGTCTATGGCTGACCGATATTGCACATCATCATTTAGCTATTGCAATTCTTTTCCTGATAGCCGGTCACATGTATAGGACTAACTGGGGGATTGGTCATGGCCTGAAAGATATTTTAGAGGCTCATAAAGGTCCATTTACAGGCCAGGGCCATAAAGGGCTCTATGAAATCCTAACAACGTCATGGCATGCTCAATTATCTCTAAATTTAGCTATGTTAGGCTCTTTAACCATTGTTGTAGCTCACCATATGTATGCCATGCCCCCTTATCCATATCTAGCTACTGACTACGGTACAGTACTTTCGTTGTTCACACATCACATGTGGATCGGTGGATTTCTCATAGTTGGTGCTGCTGCACATGCAGCCATTTTTATGGTAAGAGATTATGATCCAACTACTCGATACAACGATCTATTAGATCGTGTCCTTAGGCACCGCGATGCAATCATATCGCATCTCAACTGGGCATGTATATTTCTAGGCTTTCACAGTTTTGGTTTGTATATTCATAATGATACCATGAGCGCTTTAGGGCGTCCACAAGATATGTTTTCAGATACCGCTATTCAATTACAACCCGTCTTTGCTCAATGGGTACAAAACACTCACGCTTTAGCACCTGGTGCAACAGCTCCTGGTGCAACAACAAGCACCAGCTTGACTTGGGGGGGTAGTGGTTTAGT
>JAJJMC010015450.1:27500-30000 GCA_023531435.1 Papaver californicum | reverse complement strand
GGGTCCTATTCGGGATTTCAAGAGATACCGCACAGGTTTTCCTTTTTCTATTGGTTCTGATCCATGGAATTCAATATAATACCCACCCGGTTCCCGAGAGCATACCTACAAATTGAATTCCTTCATTGTGTGATACAAAATTAACTTGACCTTAACATAGTTGGCGCGCCAGAATCCTTTTCAGATTCTATTAAAACCACCTCCTTATTTTCTAGCTCCTATTTTTGGGAACCGCAATTCCTAATTGGAAACAATCTATCTATCTCACTTCCATACCGAATTTCGGATATGATATATGTTCCGGTTTCAATCCAACGAAAGAAGCTTTTATTTTAAAAAAAGAGAGATCAAAGAAAGATCTGCCCTACCCCGCTTAATAAAGAAATTAATAATATTTCTTCTCCTGTTTTTTCTTTGATGAAGGGGTCCTATCGAAGCAAGAGTAAACTCCAAAAAAGTACATTTCTAAAAAAACGAGATCTTTTATACCCGAATCCATCTTTATTACACCTCTTTGTCTTCCAAGAAATTTAGATCATAACAAACTAAATGAGTTTCGAACTTCACTTTTTTCCATTTCATTTCTACTGTTTGGGTTTGTGACCAATTGAAATGGAAGACGGGTCAGATGATACCTCATCAGCTGGTTGTATACGGAAGACGGTAGGTTATAGAAAAGAATGAAAAACGAAAAGGGATTCTTTGTTGTATCAAGAATTCCTTTTTTAATTCGTTATGGATAAAAGATCCTCCTATGTTATACTATTCAATTCTCGACAATGAATCGATCTGAAAGCTCAGATATTGTTATTCATGATATTGATCCGATTCAATATCAAATAACATTGGGATGCAATTCATTTCATTGAATTTAGAGGAGAAGATTTATCATCTCTATGGGATTAGATCCCGAGTTATTGTGAAGTAAAAAACGATGGGATTATGGAAGTAAATATTCTCGCATTTATTGCTACTGCGCTGTTCATTCTAGTTCCTACTGCTTTTTTACTTATCATCTACGTAAAAACAGTCAGTCAAAATAATTGATTCGAATGAAGCTTGACTTCTTTATTCTTATCAATGATTGAAGAAATGAAAGGTATTTTCATTCCACGTCTTAAATGAAATGGGCGGACTAGAATCAGCAGTATATGAGATCCGGTAGTATGGTAGAAAGATATCAATTTCTTTCTACCATACTTTCTATTATTGTATTGTCTCAAGTTGTACTGGTACTGTATAAAGAGGGATAGGCTTCATCTAGATTAATCTACAATATGTATCTTGTATTTTCATATATGTACATATCTATAAATTTCATATATGTGATGTACATCATGTAAATAACACCCCAATTCTAGTTCTTCCTTGCATCTATTTTTTTGTTTGATTGAAAGGTTTTTTTTCATATAGTCCATTACTGTAATTCAATATAATTTGCAAATGGAAATTTCATATTTAAAATCCCTTTACGATATATGAAAAAATGGCTACAGTTTGATTACTCAACTCAATTAGTAGTGCTTTTAGAGTCCACTTCTTCCCCATACTACAAGTGAAAGGGAAAATGTAAAGACTACCATTAAAGCGGCCCAAGCAAGACTTACTATATCCATGTGAATTATGTCCCCTATCTCTATGAATATGAAGGAATTCGTCCATTATTGATCACTAATAATAGTGGAATCTATGGTGCAGAGTCAAAAAGGGATTATGACCAAACGCTATTGATCAAACAATCCAAAAAATCCACCCACAACAAGTTCCTATATGATTTCTGGTAGAAAAGGGAAGGATTAACCACAAGCAAGATACACAGGGACTTTCTTTGTATTATCAAGGAAATCCTCTTTAATGGAAGATGTAGGAATAGTAAGGCCTATTGTTTAGTTTCTTTTGTTGACCTTCATAAGCAAAAAGCATAAAATATACAATCAAGGTAGATCACTACCTACCCCATATCTCTTCAAAAGAGGGTTTTTTCCTTTTGGTTTCCTCTCGAATCTATTGCTTCTGCTGAGCAAAAAAAGAAAGTATTTCTCGGTTTTTGTAGATGAGGCGGCACCCGGATTTGAACTGGGGTAAAAGGATTTGCAGTCCCCCGCCTTACCACTCGGCCATGCCGCCAAACGGATATAAAATAGAGGGAACGCTCTCTTCTTTATTATTTCTTGAATCTCATTGTCTTTATCCCTTTCCTAAACCTAAAAAACCCTTTTTTTTGAACCCAGTTGATTCCCTTCGATTGATTGTATGGTATCTCAAATCTCAAAATAAACAACACCTAAAAACTTCCCCCTTTTTTTATCTTTCAAAAGCGAATGTGCTTTTTCAGTTACAGAATGAAAAATGCAGGGCAAATAGGAACCATTAACTATTGACTTGAATTCATGAAGAGTTCTTGGAACTCCAATTTCGTTTCCTTAACAACGGCATCAAAATGAAGTTGATACACAACTTATCAGTATCAATTCTTTTCAATAATCAATCTTTTTCAATT
>JAJJMC010015450.1:22500-25000 GCA_023531435.1 Papaver californicum | reverse complement strand
TAGTGAACGTCTAGTATATGGCGATGTTTATACTTCTTTTCATATACGGAAATATGAAATTCAGACTCATGTGACAAGTCAAGGCCCTGAAAGGATAACTAATGAAATACCACATTTAGAAGCCCACTTACTCCGGAATTTAGATAGAAACGGAATTGTGATGTTGGGGTCTTGGGTAGAAACAGGTGATATTTTAGTAGGTAAATTAACGCCTCAGATCACGAAAGAATCATCATATGCCCCGGAAGATAGATTATTACGGGCTATACTTGGTATTCAAGTATCCACTGCAAAGGAAACTTGTCTAAAATTACCTATAGGTAGCAGAGGTCGAGTTATTGATGTGAGATGGATCCAGAAAAAGGGGGGTTCCAGTTATAATCCAGAAATGATTCGTGTATATATTTCACAGAAACGTGAAATCAAAGTAGGGGATAAAGTTGCTGGAAGGCATGGGAATAAAGGTATCATTTCCAAAATTTTGCCTAGACAAGATATGCCGTATTTACAAGACGGAACGCCTGTTGATATGGTCTTCAATCCATTAGGAGTACCTTCACGAATGAATGTAGGACAGATATTTGAATGCTCGCTCGGGTTAGCGGGGGATCTGCTAGACAGGCATTATCGAATAGCACCCTTTGATGAGAGATATGAGCAAGAGGCTTCTAGAAAACTCGTGTTTTCTGAATTATATGAAGCCGGTAAGCAAACAGCGAATCCGTGGGTATTTGAACCCGAGTATCCGGGAAAAAGCAGAATATTTGATGGAAGAACGGGAGATCCTTTTGAACAACCTGTTATAATAGGAAAGTCCTATATCCTAAAATTAATTCATCAAGTTGATGATAAAATTCATGGGCGTTCCAGCGGGCATTATGCGCTTGTTACACAACAACCCCTTAGGGGAAGGGCTAAGCAAGGGGGACAACGGGTAGGAGAAATGGAAGTTTGGGCTCTAGAGGGGTTTGGTGTTGCTCACATTTTACAAGAGATGCTTACTTATAAATCTGATCATATTAGAGCTCGTCAGGAAGTACTTGGTACTACGATCATTGGAGGAACAATACCTAAACCTGAGGATGCTCCAGAATCCTTTCGATTGCTCGTTCGAGAACTACGATCTTTGGCTCTGGAATTGAATCATTTCCTTGTATCTGAGAAGAACTTCCAGATTCAAAGGAAGGAAGCTTGATCGGAATGAATCAGAATTTTTCTTCTATGATCGACCGGTATAAACATCAACACCTTCGAATTGGATCAGTTTCTCCTGAACAAATAAGCGCTTGGGCCAAAAAAATACTACCCAATGGAGAGGTTGTTGGAGAGGTGACAAAACCTTATACTTTTCATTACAAAACCAATAAGCCGGAAAAAGATGGATTGTTTTGTGAAAGAATTTTTGGGCCTATAAAAAGTGGAATTTGTGCCTGTGGAAACTATCGAGTAATCGGAGATGAAAAAGAAGACCCGAAATTTTGTGAACAATGCGGAGTCGAGTTTGTTGATTCTCGGATACGAAGATATCAAATGGGATACATCAAACTGGCATGCCCAGTAACTCATGTGTGGTACTTGAAACGTCTTCCTAGTTATATCGCGAATCTTTTAGATAAACCTCTTAAAGAATTAGAAGGCCTAGTATACTGCGATGTGTGATTTGATCAAAATTCTTATTTTACAGATTGGGACTAAGAAACTGTCATCCCATTCACTCCGATTGGGATGCCCTGACTCTGACATGTCTCGTGGTAGGAGTAACATGAAGCTCAGAATTATGGATGTATTTAATACTCCAAAAAAGGGAATTGATCTATGGTCGATTCCGTAACAGAAAAATAGGAATTGCTAGTTGTACCTCGTGAAAAAGACTTCTTTCGTGGAATTAGCCATTCCATTTGTTTTAGAAAGAAATTATGTTCTAGTAAGCAAATATGACATGGTTACAAGGGCCTATTCATCGCGTATAGGCTTTAAGGGCATCATGTCATAACCGTCGAGGTTAAGTAGGGGCCTAAAAGATCGAATGGAATGATACATAGACAAGTAAATCCCTTATGAGTTCCAAGGTATTCTTTTAAAAGGGATTTGGTATTCGAAGGGAGGTAGACTACTCAAGAATTTCACATTTCATTTCATTGAAATGTTGGTTGGTCCTGATTGGGAACTTGAGTAAGGAGTAGATCGTTGGGGGTTTTCTAAAAAAAAATTTTAAACGAGAACCCCTTATTTGATGTAACTACTTGAGCCGGATGAGAGGAAACCCTCGCGTCCGATTTTTAAGGGGGGAAATCCTATACTATAAGGAACCTATCCCAATTTTTCTTTTGCTAGGACCGTAGCTAAAAAACCTACTTTCTTACGATTACGAGGTTCATTCGAATATGAAATCCAATCTTGGAAATACAGCATCCCACTTTTTTTTACTACTCAAGGCTTCGATACATTTCGAAATCGAGAAATCTCTACTGGAGCAAGTGCTATCAGAGAACAATTAGCC
>JAJJMC010015450.1:12500-17500 GCA_023531435.1 Papaver californicum | reverse complement strand
ATCGAGATCAGGTGATATAACGCAGGGTCTTCCAAAAGTGGAACAGGTTTTAGAAGTGCGCTCGCTTGATTCAATATCAATGAACCTAGAAAAAAGGGTTGAAGGTTGGAACGAACGTATAACAAGAATTCTTGGAATTCCTTGGGGGTTTTTGATTGGCGCAGAGTTAACCATAGCACAAAGTCGTATCTCTTTGGTTAATAAGATTCAAAAAGTTTATCGATCCCAGGGGGTGCAAATCCACAATAGGCATATCGAGATTATTGTGCGTCAAATAACATCAAAAGTTTTGGTTTCGGAAGATGGAATGTCTAATGTTTTTTCACCCGGAGAACTTATTGGATTGTTGCGAGCGGAACGAACGGGACGAGCTTTGGAAGAAGCGATCTGTTATAGAGCCGTCTTATTGGGAATAACGAGGGCGTCTCTGAATACTCAAAGTTTCATATCCGAGGCGAGTTTTCAAGAAACTGCTCGAGTTTTAGCAAAAGCCGCTCTACGAGGTCGTATCGATTGGTTGAAAGGTCTGAAAGAGAACGTTGTTCTGGGGGGGATGATACCTGTTGGTACCGGATTCAAAGGATTAGTGTATCATTCAAGGCAACACAGCAATATCCCTTTTGAACTAAAAAAGAATAACCTATTCCGAGGGGGGTTTAGAGATATTTTGTTCCAACACAAAGAATTATTTGATTCTTACATCCCAAAGAATATCCACGATCCATCAGAACAATTATTTACGGGATTTAATGATTCCTAAGAGCGGATTAATCCTTTTAACTTAACTTTAAACTATCTGGTCTAAAGATAATAGTGAATAGAAAGGAATTTATGGCTTGGCCCGTGTATCAACGGCCAATCTCTGGTAAAAGGTTCCATCGGAACAATTCTTTATTTAGTATTTAGGGTATCTCATCTCTTAAAAAAAAGGGAAGCGTGGGGAGAAATGACAAAAAGATATTGGAACATTAATTTGGAAGAGATGATGGAAGCAGGAGTTCATTTTGGTCATGGTACTAGGAAATGGAATCCTAGAATGGCACCTTACATCTCTGCAAAGCGTAAAGGTATTCATATTACAAATCTTACTAGAACTGCTCGCTTTTTATCAGAAGCTTGTGATTTAGTTTTTGATGCAGCAAGTAAAGGAAAGCAATTCTTAATAGTTGGTACTAAAAATAAAGCAGTTGATTCAGTAGCATCGGCTGCAATAAGGGCTCGGTGTCATTATGTTAATAAAAAATGGCTCGGTGGCATGTCAACGAATTGGTCCACTACAGAAACGAGACTTCATAAGTTCAGGGATTTGAGAGCGGAACAAAAGAAGGGAAGACTCAACCGCCTTCCGAAACGAGATGCAGCAATGTTGAAGAGACAATTATATCACTTGCAAACATATCTGGGTGGGATCAAATATATGACGGGGTTACCTGATATTGTAATCATCGTTGATCAGCAAGAAGAATATACGGCTCTTCGAGAATGTGTAACTTTGGGAATTCCAACGATTTGTTTAATCGATACAAATTGTGACCCGGATCTCGCAGATATTTCGATTCCAGCCAATGATGACGCTATAGCTTCAATCCGATTAATCCTTAACAAATTAGTATTCGCCATTTGTGAGGGCCGTTCTAGCTATATCCCAAATCGTTGATTAATAATAAGATAAGTCAATTACTTCGAGAACTCCATAGATTTTTTGAATCGGTTACTATATTCTGAATACCAAAAAAGAGATAAAAAAGCTGGGGATATTATGTGATTACTTGATATCCGAAAAATATGATTCAAGTAGACGAGTTGAGAAAGAGATAGTGGAATCAAAATAATTCCTTTTTTAGTTCTATTTCTGCCAGAGGACAATATGAATGTGCTACCATGTTCCGTCAACACATTAAAAGGGCTATACGATATATCCGGTGTGGAAGTAGGCCAACATTTCTATTGGCAAATAGGTGGTTTCCAAGTCCATGCCCAAGTCCTTATTACGTCATGGGTCGTAATTGCTATCTTATTAGGTTCAGCTGCTATAGCTGTTCGGAACCCACAAACTATTCCGACCAATGGTCAGAATTTCTTCGAATATGTCCTTGAATTCATTCGAGACTTGAGCAAAACTCAGATTGGAGAAGAGTATGGTCCTTGGGTTCCCTTTATTGGAACTATGTTCCTATTTATTTTTGTTTCTAACTGGTCAGGGGCTCTTTTACCTCGGAAAATAATACAGTTACCTCATGGGGAGTTAGCCGCACCTACGAATGATATAAATACTACCGTTGCTTTAGCTTTACTCACGTCCGTGGCATATTTCTATGCGGGTCTTACCAAAAAAGGGTTGGGTTATTTCGGTAAATACATTCAACCAACTCCAATCCTTTTACCAATTAACATCCTAGAAGATTTCACAAAACCCTTATCACTAAGTTTTCGGCTTTTCGGGAATATATTGGCTGATGAATTAGTAGTTGTTGTTCTTGTTTCTTTAGTACCTTCAGTGGTTCCTATACCTGTCATGTTTCTTGGATTATTTACAAGCGGGATTCAAGCTCTTATTTTTGCAACTTTAGCCGCGGCTTATATAGGCGAATCCATGGAGGGTCATCATTAACTAGCTTTTCTGATTGATATTCGGGAATTTAAAATAAAGGAAAGAGATCTAAAAGATCTTTTTCCTAAGATTCTTGGCCGATTGATGTCATACCCCCACTTCTATTTGTTCATTCAATTACAATATTAGAATTATATTAGGGTTCATAATTTGAATCCAAATTGTTATGCTATCTAACTTTGATTGTGATTAAACAAAAAACGATGTTTCTATAGAACGATGGATTGGCATTTAAATTTTTTTAATTCAAGGATTGTCCAAAATTCGAATTAATTCCATGCAATTTCATCAACCAAATCCTGATATTGTATTGATATGTAATGATTCGGGCTAATGATAATGAACCAACCAACCCGCCCATTTGGATTCATACGGGATAATGATAACTAAAGGGCAAAGAGGAAGTGACAAATGGGCTTCATAAAAAATAGGTTAGGGGATCGACTTAGGTATATGTAATGGCTATAAACCTATTGTTGTGTATGTTTTTTCTAGAATTCGAATGCATATAGGATGAGAATTCAATAGTTGGTTTACACTATGGAAGAAACATATGTATATGTGATATTAGATATTGACTAGTTATATATGAACTATCCATAGATCTTATTTCCTTTACGATCCCACTCTGAATTTCGATGAGGATTCCAATAGAAGTCCTTCCATTTCGTCTGTGACGAATGAATAAACACATGAAACCAAGAGCATATAGTATAGAAGAGAAAAATAACGAAGAATTGAAAGAATGCTTTGGAACTAAGAAATGGAAGAGCTTTATGGATTGCTAATTGATAAAGACTCGATGGATGGGAACTAAAAACGAGAAATCGAAGTAGTTCTGACGATTCAATAATATAATTACTTCAATTGGATATATGTTAGTAATGGAATCATAAGGCATTATTTATTGGTTGATTGTATCATTAACCATTTATTTATTTTGGTGCGAGGAGCTTACCATGAATCCACTGATTTCTGCCGCTTCCGTTATTGCTGCTGGATTGGCCGTAGGGCTTGCTTCTATTGGACCTGGAGTTGGTCAAGGTACTGCTGCGGGACAAGCCGTAGAAGGTATTGCGAGACAACCAGAGGCGGAGGGTAAAATACGAGGTACTTTATTGCTGAGTCTGGCTTTTATGGAAGCTTTAACAATTTATGGCTTGGTTGTGGCATTAGCACTTTTATTTGCGAATCCTTTTGTTTAATCCTAAGAATTTGAAAGTTTTTTTTCTCCATTTTATTGCCCTGGATTTCCTACCTGCTTTTTTGAATTCTATCAAGATTTTACTCTTACAATCACTTTTTTTTGAGACAATATCCGTGGGAAGGACTGATTTGAGGATGAGGAATTAGCAGACCTACTCGCTTTCTTCCTTCCCGTTCTTAGTCCAACGAAACCCTTTTTTTTTAGAAAGCGTTGCAAAAGATGAGGTATTTCACGACTGACATGAGATCTGGACCTAATTCTAATAAGTGTGTTTTTGAGTGGGAACCTCAAATGAAATAAAAAAAATGCAAAATGGAATAATAAAATCTATGTAAAAAAAAAGGAAATCAAAAATTAATCAAACAATAAAAAAAGGGACGAATTGATACAAACTCTGTTTTATTTTGTTAGTCCTATCTATAAGAGGAGATCATATGAAAAATGTAACCGATTCTTTCGTTTCTTTGGGTCACTGGCCATCCGCCGGGAGTTTCGGGTTTAATACCGATATTTTAGCAACAAATCCAATAAATCTAAGTGTAGTACTTGGCGTATTGATCTTTTTTGGAAAGGGAGTGTGTGCGGGTTGTTTATTTCAAGAATAGGCTGGATCTAACCAGCTGCACTTTCTTTTTTCTTTAGAACTAAACTAAGTAAATGAAGGGTGCACGATCTCGCGAATTACTTCTGAAAAAGTAAAGAAATCATATGTAAGAACCATAGCATTTCGCGACTCATTGGTAAAGTAAATACACTTTGATTCTCTATCAACCAATAATGTGGAACTATTAACATGGTTAAAGCTAAACCGTTTGAAGTCTAGGCGCTACATGGTACTCTTTCTACCACTATGTTAGTATGGAAATGGTTTCAAAAAAAGTTGGCAATTTATTCGATATAGAACACTCATATCGATAAAACGATTTGAACCTGTTACTGGAAAAAGGAAGGATCCCTTTTTTCAATGCCGAATCGACGACCTATGTATTAAAGTAAGAAGCATTTTTTGGATTTTCAGAAAAAAATATAAACAACTTTGCCGATAATTACAGATTTTTGTCTGGTCGGAAGAGTCCTCCAAATATTATGGTCGTGGATCAATGATCCGTTTTGATATTTTGGAATACGAACAGAGAAGAGAGGATAGGCTCATTACATAAAAAATATGGAATCCCCTATAAG
>JAJJMC010015450.1:2500-10000 GCA_023531435.1 Papaver californicum | reverse complement strand
CTAATTCAAAACCGAACATGAAACTTTGGTTTCATTCGGCTCCTTTATGGAAAATGGATAGATTCCAAAATCTAAGTTGTAAAAAAAATTTTGACCCATAACACCTATGTTAGCTTTTTTGTCTGAATGCATTCAAAACAACTCGCTTTATAGATGATCCCTCTAGAAGGGGGTAATTCTAACAAATACTTCTAGTTATTTCGTTCTCTATTTCTACTGTGCGAATCCTGAGGAAAAGAGTTGTGTTTCCACCGAGCTGAAACAATATGTTGATGGCCCTAGTAAAACAAAGTCATCATTTAATAGCTATTTCGCTTCAATTTCCCTTCTACAAAGAAAAAAAGGAAGATCTAGTTACGATTGAAATACACTTTTTTCTTCATCCATGGACCCTTTATTCATACTCATTTAATTGGAAGTTTTGATCCAACTAAAAAAAATTATGCTTCGCAATTCCATAATCCAATTTTCCATTTTAAATTGACCCTTGGATACAAATCACGAGAATGTATATTCTTCCTCAAATCTGTCATTGAGAGGTAAAGGATAAAATCCTTTTAAGAAAGAAAGTTTTTGATCGGAATACAAATTAACCGAAAGACCCCTTAACTATTTAAGGGATTAATAGAACGAATCACACTTTTACCACTAAACTATACCCGCTACAATTGATTATTGTATATGAATGGAATCTTTGTCGAACAAGGGAATCCTACATAATCAAGATAGGATCAGAATAGAATTATTAAATTGGAGCGTTGACGCTTTTTGTCGGGAGAACTTGATGAGGTAGGAAAAGAAGTCTTATTAAACAAAAGGGTTATATCTTTTTATTTTGCTGGGCTGGGGGGTTCTTTAAAGAAAGAGCCACTGAAGTCACAAAAAATTGTGTAAGAATCCGTAGCTCCGTTTTTTCAACCCTCCAATCCTTTAGAAGAAAATACAAAATTTTCTCAAAAAAGAGAGAAAGTTTGACTCTTTCATTTTTTGAAAATACCCTTTCCCTATTTATTTTATTCATATTCCGCCGGTAAATTTTAGGAATTCGAGCCAATCAACTGGATCTAGTATAAAAACCCGGAGTCTTTTTTATGGACTCAACTCAAGTCTTCAAATAAAGACTGCCCTTGAAGAAATAACGAAATTAGAGTTATAATATTAAGAAATAGGATAGGTCCCTCTTTTTCCAAATTGATAAAAAAAGCAAAGACACTTCTATCCTATACCATAAGATTGGAAATAGTCTTACGTGTTCCTGTCGTTGTTGTTTCAATAACAAGTATTTTTGTTTTCAAATCAGAGAAATGAGTTGATCCATCATTCATTGCGTTGGAATAAAGTAAGAAATGGCCCGGCTAGGTACTGACCAGGCCGGGGAATAAAAGGAGCTTTCGGCTAAAAAAGGGGGGATATTTTTTTTCTTTCTATGGAAGATATACCCATTATCGAAATGAAATTCGAGTTGGATTGCTAATCCAATTTGTATCTATCTTATCTATCTATAGAATAAAGTGAAAGAAAAAATAAAGACTTTTTGGCTTCAAGCGTAACCGTAACATAGTAATTTTTTCAATTTGGAGAGATGGCTGAGTGGACTAAAGCGGCGGATTGCTAATCCGTTGTACGATTTATTTGTACCGAGGGTTCGAATCCCTCTCTTTCCGTTTCCTCCGATGACTTTCTTTTTTTTGCATTCAAAAAAAGATCGAGACCTTTTCATTGCATTTTATCTTATTTTCTCATAGTTAAATGTCTGGAATAAAAAAAAAAAGAAAATGAATAAACCAACAAGCAAGAAAAAAGCTTTTTCCTCTTTTTTATTCCTCACGTCCAGGATTACGTCCTGGATCATTAGATAGGAATCCGAAGATAAAAAGAGAAACAAAGAATATCACTACTGTGTAAACAAAGAGTTTGAGAGTAAGCATTACACAATCTCCAAGATCATTTTTGTAAAAAAAGGGAATAGACTATCCTTTTTTATACCACATATCCTCTTTTTACACCAAGAAACGAAGTAGTTTCTCGAAAAGAAAGTAATTTTTCGAAATTCGTTTGTAATAAGATTCTTTCGTTACGGAAACGCTTTTTTATGACACAATTCTATATTATATTGTGGGGGACCCTAAATTGAATAGGGCCCTTGAAGTAGAAGGTCAAGTTGGGGAGGTGATCAAGATTTCTCGCAATTATCCAAGAATTCAAATGTTTGGATCGAGGGTTCAGAATATAAGACTTAGCTGATCTTATTAATTGTTAGACTCTTTTTTTATCAAAAAATCATACATGTTTGTAGGACAGTAGTAAAAAAATATCATCGAAAACTTACAGCAGCTTGCCAAACAAGGGCTAAGAGAAGAAAGAGCACAGGTATTACTGGCATAACATCTACAATTGGATTAAAAAAAGCATAAGCCTCGGGCAATTTGGCGAAGAAAAAACTACTCGAATGAAGGGCAGAATTAAGACAGATACAGATCAAACTAAAGATATTAAGCATAACAAACATTTCCTTCTTGGAGATAATTGTATTTTGATTGAGTCATTGATATTAAGGAAAAAAAGGAAGAAAGTAAGGTAGATTCAAATTCTTCTTTTTTTTTACTTGCTCAATCACAAATCCTTCAATTCTCAACCGAGAACAGAAGGAGTCATACTTTCATACAATATCTTAATTGAATTCTATGTAATGATCAATAAATTAAGTTAAATTCTACAACTATATGCATTAAATCCTAGCAACAATCTACTCTATTCCATAGAGATTTGGGTGGGAATTGACGAATAAACAATACGGATATTAGTGTTTATTGGTGTCAAATATAAATATAAATGGGGCGTGGCCAAGCGGTAAGGCAACGGGTTTTGGTCCCGCGACTCGGAGGTTCGAATCCTTCCGTCCCAGAGCAGTCCAATTAGGTTCAAAGTGTAATGTTGAATAAAATCGAATCTTTTTTTCTGAGTTCTACTGATTCTTTTCTGAATCATATCTTACCCTTTTTCTCGCAAAACAACCCAGGGCAAATGACATGCCGATAGAGCGAGATCTATTTCCTATCCTACCTGGCCAGGAAATAGCTCAATAGTTGAATTCAAAAATGAGATGGGCTCTTCCGCGTCTGCCTGTTCCATCGATATTCCTAGTTGCTTAGAAAGACTTTATGGTCTATATCCATAAAAAAAAAAAGAACGCATTCAAAGTGAAAATGCGAAAAAGCTCTACCTTACCCCCCTATCACTAAAGTAAATAGTGGAGTCCAGTTATTAGTTATTAATTCTCTGTGGATCTTGGAAGTCTAAACTAAACAAGAAGGGGCTCTTGGGACTAATTGAATTTTCATTCCATCACCGAGATAATGATTCATTCAAAATAGATGGGTGATTGAGTCGGAAATGAGATATCTATTAAACCTTTTTAACTACAGGCTATGATCTGATTACTAAATCCTTTAATTGATTTCACGATCAAATAATCAAAATTCTATTGAAATAGAAAATTTGAAAAACGAAACGCTTTTCATGATGTTTTATCAATCTTTGGTTCTCGAAGAGATGTGAGATTTGTTAACTTTAATTCTATCAACTCATTTCTGGCCTTTCCAGTTCATTGGACTCGTTTCTTTGGTTAATACTTAATATTCATTTTGTTCCGGTATTAGAAATATAATGAAAGACCCTTCTTTTTTTTAGTTAGGTGTTTTGTTTTTAGCTTAGTTGTTCGAGAAAGGTTGAATCTTTCATGATTGATGGTCTTGAACAATCTGTTCTGTTGAAGATGCAGATTAAAGAAAAGCGTTTTTTTCTTCATTTTCTTTATTAATTCTTTTGCTCATAGAATAAAAGATAGGGTTAATTAAATTGAATCCTTTGCGGAGACTTCTCCAGAAAAAAGGACCTTTCCATATAGAAAAAGAAAGTATGAAAGTATAGATTACTATGTACCGATTGAACTAATGACTATTCATGATTCCATATTGAATCAATTCCATACCGGCTCCAAACTAGAGGAAAGTTATGGTAAAACTTCGTTTAAAACGATGTGGTAGAAAGCAACGTGCGACTTGAAGGACATGATCGGTTGTGGATTCTTACATCCACCATTTTATATAGGAATGAAGGTGCTCTTGGCTCGACATAGTTTGTTCTGTTCCACTAGAACAATCCCTTTTTGCTGGGTTGTAAATAGTACATGATGGAGCTCGAGTAGAAAGTATTGATTCATTTCTCAGGGGCAAGGGTCTAGGGTTAGTGTCAATCAATAAGTCGGAACAACTTCGTAAGTATATCTTCAATATAGAAATAGAAAGGATCCAATTCGAGCAAACGTTTCAAAAAAAGGAAATTCTTTTCTTGGAATTGTCAAAAAACGAAACTATTTTGATCAAAACAAAAGTGTATCGCATGGGAATCAATCCTTCATCTGATTCTTCGATAGAAAGAAATCACAAAAGGTATGTTGCTGCCGTTTTGAAAGATTAAATATCACCGAAGTAATGTCTAAACCCAATGATTCAAAGCAACGATAAAGGATCCCGGAACAAGAAAACACCATTTTCTGTTGTCTCAACAATAGGTTCGGTCAGGGCGAGGAATAAAAAATGGACTCTAAACAAGACAAAGCAAGGGGGTTAGAGACAGCTCAATAAATAAAATGCCTAAGCTTAAGGATTTTCCTTTGAGCTCTTTGATAATTATACAACTTGAGTTATGAGTACGAATGTTTTTTCTTTTCTGCGGGAAGGAAGAAAAAAAGGAATTCAAAAAAAGTCTAATGGATTTTATTATTTTCTCAATCTATTTGGAACTATATACATAAATTCAAATCATTCTTTCTCGAGCCGTACGAGGAGAAAACCTCCTATACGTTTCTAGGGGGGGCGTTGTTCATCTACATCTATCCCAATGAGCCATCTATCGAATCGTTGCAATTGATGTTCGATCCCGAAGAGAAGGAAGAGATCTTCGAAAAGTGGGTTTTTACGATCCGATAAAGAATCAAACTTATTCAAACGTTCCCGCTATTCTCTATTTCCTTGAAAAAGGCGCTCAACCCACAGGAACCGTTCATGATATTTCAAAGAAGGCAGAGGTGTTTAAGGAACTTCTTCCCGGTAATCAAACGAACTTTAAATAATGAACAAAGATAAAGAAAGTGAGGGTTCCATAATGTGAACTTCCTGGAATTTCTTCTTTTTTCACTCTTTTTTTTTTGTTCTATTTATACGAATTTACTATTAGATTGCTTTCATATAATCCCATATTATCGATTCTCGAATATTATCGATTCTCGAAATAATGAAATATTTTTTCTTGATATGGTTTGGTTTTTGTTAGGATGACACCAAGAAAAGGGGGTTAAGCTTGCTTATTGTCCCTTTTGTTATATTCGGGTTTTGTCTTTTTTTCTTTATGTTTTCAACGTTCATATTGACAATAGTGTATTGAACAAATATAATTGGATCGTGGATAAATGGATCTATTTATCCACGTCCCATAAGTTTTGTTTTTTACTTCAAAAAAAGTGCTCGTTAGATTTGCTGTAACACAAGAGGACCCTTTTTTATGAAAAAATAGACAAATAAAGGAGAATCTCTCTTTTTTTATCTGGGAATTTCTTCTATTTTCATATGATTTGTTCATTTTTATATTCCGAATCGGTCCTAAAAACCTTTTGTCGATTTGTTGCTAGTTTAATCCTTTGATGTGGCCGTTCAATCTAATCTATTTCTTTTTTTATTTCGATCATATCTACACACCATAATTACATTATTTGGGTTGCTAACTCAACGGTAGAGTACTCGGCTTTTAAGTGCGGCTAGATTCTTTTACACATTTGGATGAAGCAACGGATTCGTCCATACCATTGGTAAAGTTTGTAAGACCACGACTGATCCTGAAAGGGAATGAATGGAAAAAATAGCATGTCGTATCAATGCAAAACTCTGAGAATTCTTCATCCTTACCAGATCGGTACAAAATATTGTTTGAATTCTTGGAGCGTGACAAAAGAAATTCACGGATGGGTCGAGTGAATAAATGGATAGAGCCATACGGCTCCAATTATAGGTAAATAAAAAGCAACGGGCTTTTGTTCTTAATTTGAATGATTACCCGATCTAATTATACGTTAAAAATATATTAGTGCCTAACGCGGTAAAAGGTTCTCCTATAAGTGGATTATCTATTTTTTTATAAATCCTAACTATTCACTATATCTTCATTATAGTATGGAGGGGAGACGAATGTGTAGAAGAAGGGGTATATTGATAAAGATTCATTTTTTCCAAAATCAAAAGAGCGATCGGGTTGCAAAAATAAAGGATTTCTAACCATTATCAATTGGATTAAAAAAGGGAGGATCCGTTGATTAGCCTATCTGTATCCGAGGTGTCTAGTCTTTTATTACTATATACCTTGTTTTGACTGTATCGCACTATGTATCATTTGTGAACCCAAGAAATCCTTTGCCTTTGTTTCAAATCGAATTTCAAATGAAGGAATTAGAAGCATATTCCAAAATAGATAGATCTCGGCAACAAGACTTCCTATATCCACTTCTATTTCAGGAGTATATTTATGCACTTGCTCATGATCATGGTTTAAATGGATCAATTCTTTATGAATCCGTGAAAAATGTAGGTTATGATAATAAATCCAGTTCACTGCTTGTGAAACGTTTAATTACTCAAATGTATCAACAGAAACATTTTCCTTTTTTGAGTTCGACAAATGTTTCTAAACAAAAAAATTTTGTTGCGCACAACCCAAATGTTTATTATCAAATGATATCCGAGGGGCTTGCAGTCATAGTAGAAATTCCATTTTCACTACGATTAGTATCTTTTCTAGAAGGAAAGGATAGAAAATCTCAAAATTTACGATCAATTCATTCAATATTTCCTTTTTTAGAGGATAAATTATCACATTTAACTCATGTGTCAGATATACTAATACCCTACCCTGTCCATCTGGAAATCTTGGTTCGAATCCTACGCTCTTGGATACAAGATGTCCCCTCTTTGCATTTATTGCGATTCTTTCTCCATGAGTATCGTAATTGCTATAGTCTTATTACTAAAAAAAAAGAAATTTCCTTTTTTTCAAAGGGGAATCAACGCTTTTTCTTCTTCCTATATAATTCTCATGTATATGAATGCGAATCCATATTCTTTTTTCTCCGTAAACAATCTTTTCGTTTACGATCAACATCTTTTAGAATCCTTCTTGAGCGAATAAATTTCTATGGAAAAATGGAGCATCCTGTAGTAGTGTTTAGTAATTATTTTCAGACCTTCCTATGGTTCTTCAAGGATCCTTTTATGCATTATGTCAGATATCAAGGAAAATCCATTCTGGCTTCAAAGGGAAGTCCTCTTTTGATGAAAAAATGGAAATGTAATCTTGTAAATTTATGGCAATGTCATTTTTTCTTGTGGTCTCAACCAGATAGAATTAAGATAAATAAATTATCCAATCATTCCCTCGAGCTTTTGAGCTATC
>JAJJMC010015437.1:0-10836 GCA_023531435.1 Papaver californicum | reverse complement strand
CAAGAGTTTGATTGGTTGTTTAGCAAAAGGAATTTTTGGCTTAAACACAACTGTAAAAATACTGGTACCGGAACAATGCATACGGTACGGCCTAGCATAGGTCGATATTACAAATTATCATAACAAGTCACATGAAAAATATAGTGAACACCGTGGTGTTCTACTGCTTATTCATGCCGCGTGTTGTATTGTGTACACGTGCCTATTTATCTGGCATAACACATCACAACACAATACATTAACTTAATGCGTTGTGCCATATCGTACCAGATCACGTATTCTACTGTTTTATGCTCGAATTTTAACTTGTTGTGTTATACCGTAAACGTGCTGGCACAACACGTTTTATACCTCTAAAATCAATAACCATTAACAAGAAAAGAATTAAAAGCCGGACGTAGAAGATCAGCTAATTAAGCTGATATACTGCCTTAAAAAAAAAATATGCATCCTGAAAACCCAAGATTATCGTGGATAACAGAATATAAATTAATCTCAATGAGCATATATAATAACTCCGCCAAAAACCCATAAGATTATCACGTTTGGGTCCTAGAGAATGATGTAGAGTATGGCGTGAAAAAAACAACAAAACAATGCATGTGAATATCCTTGCACGCACACATGACATGATTTACCACAGCTAGTTTTAATGTGAAACATGTAGTCCATGTGGAAACCCATACATAATCAAATCATCTCAAACCAAACTTTTCAGGTATTTGGAGGATTAAACGTGAGCTATTGACAACCCCAGTTCGGAGACAAGATACACCCTACCTTGTGCAATGAAAAAGCTTCCAATATGCTAGTTTTTTGTACCATAGAATAGGTCAGAAAAATATGGATTTAACTAACTCATCATACCTATATACAATGCTCTAAAATAGTTGAGGTGATAAATTTGCACCGATTGATTTACTCCATCTATACACCGTAATCCAACCATATGATATTTTTGTACTTCGTTTCAGACTAGCAATAATTAAAGGTGAGAAAAATGCAGTTCTTTTACACCCGAATTCAATTAACATTAAAATTTGTTGATCTCATAAAAATTCACTCTACTCGTAAGGACATAAGTTCATCGGTTCCACGTGTTTATATCATAAGAAGGAAATATCACATTATGATACACCGAGAAGTACAAGAGCAAAATAAACGATAAAGGAAGACAGCTATAAAACATTTGTCACACATCAACCGACACTGGAAGAAGAAAAGTAAGACTAGATTAATGCATATAAGACACGTGGAAAGAACACAAGTTACAAGAAAAAGCATCATTAATAGCCAAGACAATCATCTGCGCTCTGCTATCTCTTGCGCTCCAAAATCATCTGCGGCTCTGCTATCTCTTGTGCTCCACAATCATCTGCGCCCTATCACGTGCGCACTATAAGTTTCAATCCTGCAAGAATAGATATGCTCCATGTCAAATTCCACATGTCACACATGCCAACATCCACATAATAAAGACAAAGGACCAATGATCGCTCAATCCAAAGAGGAGTTGCGCATCAGCAAGCGGAACTAGTAAGATGCTTACAGGAAGAGTAAAATGAGCTGCGCCCAAAGTCAAGATAAGATCAAACAGGTCAAATAGAGATAAGAATGAGTGAAGAAAAGGGACCCATCATATTTTACTATAAATACCGACCCCTAAGTAGAAAGAAGGACACAGGAGAAGTGAGAGAGAAAACTCTGGAAGAAAATCAAGAAGTGGAAAAAGCTAAGACTTGGTGAAGAACTCTATTGAATTTAAGTTCTTTAATTCTTTATATTAGCATAAATACAAAGTAAGTGTTTATAAATAAGATACCATATTTTCCCGTGGATGTAGGCTTATTAGCTGAACCACATTATATATTGAGTTGGTTTCATTTCCATTTAAACTTATGTTCTCTGTATTACAATCTCTCTGTATCAATTACACTTCGAAAAATATCATTTTTAAACAATTTAAGTTTTTGGTTATGAGGACCCAAAAATGATCGTCACACTACTTAAACCAATCCAAAGAACTATATAGTCTTTTGCTTTAGGCTTTCTTTTTTGAATCTAATTTGATATTAAGTTGTAGTGAACTGTCATCAAAGCCAGAATCACACCCTACACGGTGTTTCGGAGGCACCTTTGAGTTCAAGACAGATGATTTTCCAGTTCCACCGGAATATGATTTACGAGAATGCTTATGGGCATTATAATTTGGCTACCATGTTGACACTACTGACATGGCTACCGAAGTAAATCCTTTGGTCATAATGTCTAGCTGAGCGTCCCTTTAACAACATGTCCAAGGAGAAACAAAAGCCATCTAGCTGCTTTAATCGCATCGAGACTACTATCACTTGTATAGTTAAAGAATGATGATCTGGTCATCCAAAGTATCTAGTCATGTCTGCATGCAGTCCTTGAAATTCCATTATGCAATGCATAAATAAAACACATCGAGTGTTGCATTTGAGAGAAAGAGACCACACACTTTCTCACAAGTCACAAGCCTCACAACTGGATCTTTTCCATCGAGAGAAGTGCATGTAAAACAGAAGTTTGATGGAGATAGAGAGAATTGTATTTCTTCTTCCAGTACTGTTTTCTTTATCCCTGTATGGTCTCACTTTATATATTCCTTATTGGAAAGTGACCTTTTGCTGCACGTACTTGCTGCATAATGCTGCTTCTTGGCTCTTGCAGCTTGATGATACCCTTACGGTACGAGGCCTTCCTTTAAATGTATAAAGATTCTAAAACTATAGCGTTACAACCGTATGATCTTTACTTTCACAAATCTCTAGGTTTCTGCTATTCTTGGGTATTAAAGAACATTGATCTTGGAATGTGCATAAAACAACCGACAGTCAAAAGTATAGCTAGATCCCTATACACAACAACGACTGTTGTGTAATGCAATCTTGAGATCTGCGTTTCAAAGAAACCAAGACGAGTGTTTTACATGATTGTTTGCAGTTGAAGCAAGGAGTAACACCTCAGCTCACGACTCACGTCTCACGTAACTAATACGCATCCTTTGAGTGAAACATACTGCGGGAGTATATTATACGGAGACACCTACAAAATCTGCCCCCCCTACCAAAATAATTATTTGCATCATTGAAGACCAGTGTAACACTGATATCCGATGCGACGAACCACGATAGAGACTAGATCTCCGGTGAATTTTGAGTCCATGAGTCAATCACTTTTATTTAAATAAACGAAGACATGAAGTTAAAGTTATTTTTTAATTTAACCGTGGTTCTAAATGAACTAGCTAAAAAAACAATATTAGAACAACTAAAACTGTAAAAGGAAAATGATGAACATTTTTAGGTAACAGAATGATAATTTTTTTTTGGAAAAGCTGATTCCCAAACTAAATGCCAGGAAATCCAGTAGAATTACGTGAGAAACAATTTTGGTGTTGTTTTATGGGAAGGTTCGTTTAGAATTTTTATTAATTAAATACGGCATGTAAGCCTTTTTTTTGGTTAAAAGTGCTGTTTTTAACACTAAATTATACTTTGTTCTGCTTATGTTGGATCCAAAATTCAAACATGGTATCTTCACAAATTTTGGTCTTATCAAAACATATATTATAAAACAGGAAACCTTAAGTCCGTGACTTTTGACTATCTCGGATTCTGGTCTTTATAATACTTCTTTGCCATCATGGGCTGTGATTTTCACAGTATTGTCTGATCAAACATTGGTGGAGTGGGTGACAAGAATAATGTGCAAACCTGATCTTGGGCCTCACCAATGGGAGCACATATGTTGTGTGATAATTAAATAAGCCTGTTGCTAATGATTTTATCCATTTTGGTGAAGACATATGTAGAATTGTAATCATCAAATAAACCAGCTTTCAAAATGGAAATCATCAAATAAACCTTCGATTTGTAATTTTACCAAATTTGATTTGGTAAATAATTCCTGATTCTTAATAATGACTTTAGACATAGGTTAGTAGTAATTTTAGTTATGATTAACTTCGTATGTTTTTGCAATGATTTTTTTTCCTTTCTCTTTTTGTTAATTTCGTAGGCTACTACTTATTTTTGAGCCCGGAGAATTTAGGCTTCGGTTAAAGGTAAAAACTATTAAAAGTAGAAAATGATGTACTCCCTTTCACTGTGGAGGTAGAGATTTGAACCCTGTAATCACCAAAATAAACTCTCGTTTGAAGAGTTTGGGATCTTTAGGTGTAGTCTAAGGACCACTGTTCTACCCTATTAAAAAAAAGAAAAAGATGTTGGATAAAATTTCTGTAACAGTGAACAAACAAACAGAAGCTTGAAATAGATTAAGTGTTAGGGCAGACAGTAGCACTCAGACATTCATACACACAGGAAGATGGAGTCGTCTGTTCAACAGACTGCCCTTAACTCGATATTTATCGGGTACACCTCTAGAAAGAGGGTTGCTATACCACTAGTGAGGACAAATCGAATCCAGGATAAAACCACCTGATACCAACCCAGCTAGCAAAAACTCGTTGGCCCGTTGCGAACTTAACAACAAAATAATTTATAGAAAAAAATAAATCTACGTGCGCAAACAAAGCGGGAAGAGAGGAAAAGTCGTCAGGATAGTAGCTGCGACTGGGATAAGTTGAAAATGAAAATTCTTTTTCTTTTATAGACAAATTTGAGAGAAGAGAATTAAATTGTATTTATGAAAAATCTTTTAATTTAATTCTCATTAATTCACATAAATAATAAAACGGTTTTTAATTCACATAAATAATGAAACGGTTTTAATACTTATTATATGAATTTAAAATAAAACCATTAACTCTTGATAGGCACACGCTGGGCACACGTCGGCTCACGCCAAGCATACGACGGCTCACGCCAGCTCACGCAAAACACACGCAAAAAACACACGCAAGCTCCGCAAGCCCGCGTGCGTGCTTCGGTGCGAAGCACCGCACATGTGTGAATTTGCCCACTAGCCCATTCCCTTAGTCCATATCCAATCGACACGTTTTTCCCTTAGAAGCAACTTTCGTGGTAATTAGATAGACTTCATCCTTGGTTTATCCCATGCGGGACAAACCAAAGGTTTCTCATTCACATAGAAGTGAAAAATGGATTTTTTATTTCCACACACAATATAGGCTAGTGACCCTTTGGTCCTATCAAGATAATTTTTGTAACAAAATATTTTTTGTAAATAAGCAATAAATTCATTTTTAATTCTAACAATCGCCCACATGAATGAAGAAGGAGATAAATCAAAAACCGGAAAACAAGAAATACCTCTTAAGTAATAGGTGACCATATGGAATTGAACCTTTGCTTAGTGAGAAGTACCGGAACTACTTGATGGACAGTGAACGCGATGTCTTGAACTGCCATCGTTTGGTGTAGTTCTTCAAGAACTCCTTACGCGAGATATCTCTCAAGATTGCTGTTAAGATCACGCCGTTGTGTCCGTTTTGGCCCTGGACATATCCCGTTTCTCAGAATGCTCTAGAGAATCAGCTCAGTTCTCATAGGAAGCGAACCACTTCCTCATTCAGATAGGTGAGTTCTATCAAGAGTGTTAAGTGCTACACCCCATTTCAATCTTAAATTGAAACTATAGAACTCATTAAGACTTTACTATAAGTCATCCTCACATGCAGTCACACTATCACGTCTACACCATAGGGAAGGGACAGAGAAAATAATTCTCTGATAGTGTTCAATTTTTACCCACCACAAATTAGTTGTCTCATTCAAAACCTTGATCTTGGGATCTCCAGTCAGCAAGGTTGAGTATCCTTCATGGAAAGTTTTAATTGATGAGCTTAAGTCCCATCCCCCTTGATGCATTACTAACTATCTCCTTGGACAAGCCTTTCGTCAAAGGGTCCACGATATTCTCCTTAGACCTCACAAAGTCAACAGAAATAACGCCATTCGAGATTAGTTGTTTTAGAGAATTGTGTTTTCTCCGAATATAAATGGATTTTCCATTATAATTGCTGTTTTTAGCATTAGCAATTGCAGCTTGACAATCACAATGTATAGATATAGCTGGCACAGGCCTATGCCAGAGAGGAATGTCTTCTAAAAATATCTTAGCCAAGCGGGCTTCCTCTCCTGCTTTATCTAATGCAATAAACTCGGATTCCATAGTGGACCGAGAGATACAGGTCTGATTGGAACTCTTCCAAGACACTGATCCACATCTTAGAGTGAAAACGTATCCACTCGTAGATTTAGACTCCTCTAGTCTGCTATCCAGTTTGCATTACAATGTCCTTCAAGGACTGCAGAGTATCTCTTATAACTCAAACAAATTTTAGATTGTATTTTTGGTACCTTAACACTCTAAAAGTGCATCGCAATGCTCATATCAAACTGGTTATATTTTCTAAGTACAGATTCAATGTAATGAGATTGTCTAAGACTATATCTATTAGACTCTCTTCTAATTTTCATCCCTAAGATTACATCTGAGGGACCTAAGTCTTCATTCAACATGTTCTTAGTGGAATAAATTACATCTATGGTTGTATCCAGTATAATCAGATTAACAACATACAAGCATACAATCAAACAGGTATCATTCACAAGTTTAGTGTAAACATACTTGTCATATTCATTTATTTTAAACCCACTAAAAATCATTACATGATCAAAATTTTCATGCACTAAAGATTTCTTTATTCTAAATCTTTTTCCTCTTCAAGGCTCAACTTCAACTTCCTATAGAAGTAGAGGATGACACGTAGAAAGGACATCTAGGGGATCAACACATATCATGAGAGATTCAGATTTCAAGGAAAAATAATTTTTTCCAAAGAACATAACATCCCTAGATTCCATATTGGTGTTTAGACCAATTTCTGAAATATCAGAACTCACAACCCTGACCCTATAATATGTAGTGTGTTCAGGATATCATATGAATACACAATCAACAGTTTTGGGTCATGTCTATATCCTCTTATGTGGAGGGATGAAAATCTTATCCAAGCACCCCCATATTTTTGAAGTATGCAAAATAGGGTTGTCTACTTTTCTGATCCATTAATAAGTACTTGTTCAGGATATAGCAAACTGAGAGGACGGCCTCCCCCCACAAGTTCGCAGGTAGTCCTGAGCTAATTAGCATGACATTCATCATCTCCTTAATGGATTATATTTTCACCTCTAGTTTGAACTGAGTTCATGTCAACTAGGTCTGAGTGAATTAATTCTAAGGGTTTTAGAAATTTTTGAACACTTTTCTTATAAGACTTTTTAGCATATTTTGATTCTATGCAAATTTAACATTTTATGTTTACTTTCCAAATTAAATTTGGGAATGCAGCCTATGCTGGCCAGATTGTTCATTGAATAACATGACCAAGTCTGCCATGTCAAACATTCACTGACATACAAACATAAAAGGAATTATTTTTATTTAATTAAATTGAGATTACATCTAATTTGTAAAAACCCTATGTCTTATAGCTCTATCCACTGAGTTACACAATTTTTCCAGATTCATAAAAACCCTTATCATCTAATATACTACAAGATACAAGAATTTTACAGATGTCCGGAACATGAACAATTTCTTCAATGTGAGAATTTTGCCAAAAATTGAGCTTCAGCCCAACTTTGTCTTTTTCCGCAACCTGTGCTGCGGACGAGTTACCCATATAGAGCTTTTCTGCTTCCCCTATCTTCTGATAGGAGGTGAACACATCTTTGTTTCCACAGACATGCTTGGTAGCACCAGAGTCTACCCACCAGTCTCTCACATTGGTTACCAGATTGACTTCCGACACTGTACCAAAAACCTTGTTCTTGTTGTTTTTCATAACAATTAGCATTATTTTATTTTATTTCTCTATAAATAAAATCCTTACGATTTCTATAAAATATTGCCTAATTTTAATATGAATATGATTTATTTATAATCAAATAATAACCACTCTACGCATGCTTCATGTAAAATCATTTTAGTGCATGATAACTACGTTTTATTATGCGTATAATAATTGTTTTGATTTTATGCATTAAATTTAGTGTATAAATTTTAGTGCATCTCAACGTTTCACCAAACGTGTCCTACGGTTGATAAATTTAGTGTTTTAACCGTTTTAATAATAACAAGACAGCATGCATACGATTTATATATTAAAATTATATTATGATTATAATTAATAAATCATACCTGTATATTATGATTCGTTCATATTCTGTTGCCTCCTTTAGAACGACCAAGAAAACTGCCTCCGAAAATTCCGCAATTTAACGACCAAGAAAATTGCCTCCGAAAACCACCAGAAGCAGATAACCCAGATTCATAATCAAACACGAATTGAACACCTTCCTCTGACGAAAACGAATAAAATAAACAATCCCCGGATGACCATCTTTCTATGACTTAAACCCGAGCCCAACCCAAATTGAGTGTCCAAGTCCATTTAGTCATCCCTTATAATTTTGTTGAGCACAATTAGTAGAGATGAAAGAAACTCTAGAGAAGCATGTGAGTCACATGTGTGACATGTGAAGGAAGGACAAAAAGGTCTTTTCTCAGATTTTTGTTTTAACCCTAGCAAATCACCTTCTTCTCTGCTAGTTCTTTCTCTTCCCTTCACAGCCACCAGCGAGTTCTTCTCCACATACACATCACCGATCTTCTTTTCTCATCCGGATTTCAACTCAAACTGACTGTGGGAATTCTTCTCAGGCATCTCCCCACATAATGGGGTACCACCACCTCCGTTCATTGTTACTGCTGAGCATCATCAGCATCAAAATCAGCAGCGTCAAGAGAAGCCATAGATACACCATAACGACAGACATGATTAAAATTTTCACATTTACAGTATCATCACTACAATAATTTTTTACCGATCAAATTCCTTAATCTAACGAGACCCGACAGCAGAACCCGAATAAATTAACAACTAATCAATTTCGGTTCCCCTACAGACTGATTCTCTCAAAGAGAAAAATCAGGGTAACGCTTGCTGCCTCCATTAATGGCGGTAATCAAACAGGTTTTGCAATTTTTACTCTTGAGGATCATCATCACCAACGACACCAAGTACAAGCAACATCTGACCAGAACTCAATTGAGCTCACATGTGAAGTCCCAAACGCAACAGGAAGTGCTCCAGCACCGATCTCCACTAGTAGGGGAATTTAATTTAATTCATGGATTGGTTCAGCAACAATCAATTTTAAATACCACCAACAAGACTTTGAGGTGATGAAGATTCATGAGCAGTAACAGCTTTTGAAGTTTTGGCCCACAACGCTAGAACAACAAACAAATTATAACGCTCTGCATGGATTATAATTCTAGGACAACAGACAACATTATAACGCTTGATTGCCGTTCATATTAATGGCATGTATAAGATTTCTCTATTACCGTTTTTATCATTAAGTTTCATCACAACATCGAGTCATCAGTAGCATCTTCTCTATTTTCTTGGTCCAAGACTAACTAACCAAATCAGTACACAATTCATATTTACTCTTTTTGGTCTTCAATACTCTCGAACACAGACGAAATAAGAGAAAATGTAAATCCTAAAAGACGTTTACATTTTACACTTTAATTCTTTCTCTTCTTCGTTACCTCAACATTTCCTCCTCCGTTACTATTTGTGCTCATCATTAGGACGGAGATGATCTTGAACATGAGCAGCTAATCCTTTAAAGACACTAGACATCCAAGCAATTCCTTTCCAACTGGAAGGACCTGGCATGACTTGAGCATATTATTCAATATTAACGAGCATGGCAAAGGTGGGCGTTTCTTCCAATCAAAACCGTAAATGCTGCTACTGTTTTCATCAACTTGTCCATTTGATGATGATATGTCTTAATGATCGGAAGTGGCTCACTCCAGCGCATTTTACAAATTCATTTCGTCTGCCTCCAAATCCCCTGAATCATACAACATTGAAACTCTGAAACTTTTTCTCTGAACCAAAAAACCCTTTCCTTTTCTGTTTATCTCTCTGTCTCTACATTAAGATTGACTAGGACTCATCTCACGAATATAACAAAATGCCCAAGCTAAAGGACCACCAGTAGCAACACCATAATCACAAGAACTTTTACCACCAACATGACCTAACCAAAACTTGAGAGAGAACATTTTGACAACACCCAAAATTATTTCACGTTTCCATTGTTACAGAAAATAAAATATCGAGTTAAGATTGTTGGATAAAATTCCTGTAACAGTGAACAAACAAACAGAAGCTTGAAATAGATTAAGCGTTAGGGCAGACAGTAGCACTCAGACATTCATACACACAGGAAGATGGAGTCGCCTGTTCAACAGACTGCCCTTAACTCGATATTTATCAGGTACACCTCTAGAAAGAGGGTTGCTATAACACTAGTGAGGACAAATCGAATCCAGGATAAAACCACCTGATACCAACCCAGCTAGCAAAAACTCGTTGGCCCGTTGCGAACTTAACAACAGAATAATTTATAGAAAAAAATAAATCTACGTGCGCAAACAAAGCGAGAAGAGGGGAAAAGTCGTCAGGATAGTAGCTGCGACTGGGATAAGTTGAAAATGAAAATTCTTTTTCTTTTATAGACAAATTTGAGAGAAGAGAATTAAATTGTATTTATGGAAAATCTTTTAATTTAATTCTCATTAATTCACATAAATAATAAAACGGTTTTTAATTTACATAAAATAATGAAACGGTTTTAATACTTATTATATGAATTTAAAATAAAACCATTAACTCTTGATAGGCACACGCTGGGCACACGTCGGCTCACGCCAAGCATACGACGGCTCACGCCAGCTCTCGCAATCCGAGCAATCCGAGTTAAATCAAGTTGAAGAGAAACAGGAGAAGCT
>JAJJMC010015434.1:0-13896 GCA_023531435.1 Papaver californicum | reverse complement strand
ATCTGTGTATGTTTGTGACCAACAATGTTGGTGTTTTTTAGAAAATGATGGAACCCAAAAAGGTTTCATACTATTCTGTATATGGTTGTGACCAAAAAATGTTGGTGTTTTTTTACGTAATGCATGTTTTGATGGAACCCAAAAAGGTTTCATCCTATTATGTTCTGGTTGTGCTAATGGTTTACTTATTCTGTAACAGGAAAAAAATAATCAGATCCATACAGGTGCTCACTACAACATTTGTGTACAGAGGCACCAAAAATAAAAGCATTGATACAAACTAAAGAAAAACACATTGATACAAACTCAGTTTCAAACTCTGGACACAAAGTTTCTCGCCACTTAAATAATGTTGCACATTCCTCACGACGTACACACATTTGATTCATAAGCTTCACTCTGATGTCATCAACCATAATGGCTTTAGGCTTCTCTCGCTCTTCAAGGATCCAACTATTGAAACCCTCAGCAATATTCGAACACAACCTACCATAACAACGACCAGGGAAATAAACACTTTCCCATGTTAACATTTGAATATTAACATCAACAAAATAGCAAAAATATGATTCCATAACCTACAGGAAAAAGTATGAAACCAAAATAAGTTTCATTGTATGTGTATATAAACAAACAACACCAACAAAAATTAAAAATTAACATCAACAACATAAGAAAAATGTGATTTCATAACCTACAGGCAAAATTATGAAACCTAAATAAGTTTCACTGTATGTGTATATAAACAACAACACCAACAAAAATTGAAAACTAACATCAACAACTACAAAAATGTGATTCCAATAATATACAGAAAAAAAGTATGAAACCATAAACAGTTTCACTGAATGTGAATATAAACAACAACACCAACAACAACATTTGAAAAAATTAACATCAAAAACATAACAAATTCTGATTCCAATTATATACAGGAAAAAGTATGAAACCAAAAACGGTTTCACTGTATGTGAATATAAACAACAACACCAACAACAACATTTGAAAATTAACATCAAAAACATAACAAGGTAACATCATTTTCCAATTATATACAAAGAAAAAGTATGAAACCAAAAACAGTTTCGCTGTATGTGAATATAAACAACAACACCAACAAATGAAAATTAACATCAAAAACATAACAAAATTCAGATTCCAATTATATACAGGAAAAAGTATGAAACCAAAAAGGTTTCACTGTATGTGAATATAAACAACAACACCACCAACAACATTTGAAAGTTGGATTTCAGTGATTGAACTAATACAAAGGCTTGAACAGAGTGAGAATATGATCAAATAACAACTGAAAAATACAGTAAAAATCATCAAAACTGAAAATACATTAATAATCATGAAAACACACAAAAAAATAGTTACAGTTCTTGTTCTTCACTTGAACAGAAAAGAACACAATTTTGAGTTCGGTTAATCGAAAATTTGATAACCAAATAACAACCAAAATCAAAAAATCGAAAATTAAAACTTACCTGATGAAATACAACTGAAGTTAGAAGACGGAAAAGAGAGTGATGTTTGAGAATCACTTAAACAAATACGAACTCGGTTCTTCAAATCAACAATGAATTTGAAACTGTTTGAGATGAATGGAGAAGATAGAATTTATGTTCGTATTTGAAGCTAGATGTTCTTCAATTAAGCAGAACTAACAACGAACTCAAATCTTCACTTACACGACAAAATTTGAAACAGGAACTCAAATCTTCAATTAAACAGGAACAAAAACGAACACAAATCTTCAATTAAATTTCATGAATCAGATTTGGAGAAGAAATGTTTTGTTGAAATCCTAGCCGAAGTTGGAGAATATGTGTTTCGGTTCTTCAGAAAATCAGATGTGTAGCAGAATTCTTCTCTCATACGAAGATTATGTTTTAAGATTTTGTTTCCATTTAAAAATTATAGATTATATAGGAATGACAATTCGTGTATATAGAAAATAATTAAAATCTAAATTTAATTAGTATTATGTGAAATTGGATTTTTATCTCATTTTTTATGAAAATAATTTTTCTTTATAAAAGATAATATGGGAGGATTTTTTGCATGATAAATTTGTTCACCTTAGCTTTTTATACCAAATTTTGTTTGTTTTTATATACCAAGTTTTGTTTGTTTATTTGACAACCCTTTCTAAAAAGGCCCGACCTCCAAGTGAACGAGGCTTCTATCGGGGTATCATAACCTTGTTAAAGAAATTTAATGGAAAAAAACAACAACATGAGTCTCTCCTCCTCATCATCACTCTCCGATTCTCACTCCGCATCAATTCTTCTCCAACATCATCCTTGTTGTCATAGTCTCATAATCCAGATTATATGTCTAATTATGATCGGTTCAGATTTCATCTCTTTCCTTGTCTATCTACCAACTATTCTTCTTCTCCAATCTCTCAAACCTTAATCAATTCATCAGGATCTTCATCATTTGTCGTGTCATTATTAGTAGTGCATTTATTCAAATAAGGGGAGCTTACACCTTCTTTTTTTGTGAGCTCTCCCTTTTTACGTCCTTATTCTATTTACGGTTGAATTCAATCAAAATGCACACAATTTCAATTAAGAATTGAAGAAGCGGGCAAGAAAAAGGATTTTATGGTGTTTCTCGGACAACATTTGTGGATTAAGAGGTGTTAGCATACATTTTTTTGTTTGACACAGGAGGGATTTCTTCGGCATTTGCATTCTCTTCTCTGGTATTCATTCATTCTCTTAAATATTTTCTTTTGAGACGTTATGAGTTATACACAAACTGTCATCTTAAACATGCCAAGAGATCTAACTCTATTTATTCGTGTCTTTTTTCGTTTATCACTAGAGGTGAGGATAGTATTTTTAATTTTAAAAACATGTCAATGGATCCGGCCTCTTTATGCATCTTTAATGCATGCTTTCTATTTAGAAAATATTCATCGTCGGTAAAATTTCAGTCATGGTAATTTTTTATTTTTTCTACCAAAGGTGGCTAAAGAGAGAACCAAAGTGGATATAATTAGTGCTGCATATGTCGAAGTTTCCCTCGCCTGAACCTCGACAACGTGTTTCAACATCTTCTCCCCGAGAAAGGTACTAGTTTCTTTTCATGCTAAATTATCATCATTATTTGCTCCAAGGTAGATAGACTTTAATAACTTCTCATAGTATGCCAACATTTTTATAAGTTCATATGTCAATAGGGAAGACGATGCCTTTTGATAAGTAAACTGTTTTCTTGTCAGGGATTTAAATAAAACATCACCTATGGATAATCCAGAAAGTATAACAGCTAGGGTTGCTCAATTTGTTGAGCAGCTGCATGCCAAAATGTCTTCACCACATGAAAAGGAGCTTATTACAGCACGATTACTTGGTATTGCCAGAGCAAGAAAGGATGCAAGGACGGCTATTGGTTCACATCCACAGTCAATGCCACTGTTTATATCAGTTTTGAGAAATGGAACAACCGTAGCGAAACTTAATGTTGCTGCAACTTTGAGTGCCCTTTGCAAGGAAGACAGTTTACGTCTAAAGGTGCTTTTGGGGGGATGCATACCCCCTTTACTGTCACTACTTAAGTCTGAATCTTTCGAAGCCAGGAAAGCAGCTGCAGCAACGATCTATGAAGTGTCATCTGGAGGTCTGTCAGATGATCATGTAGGCATGAAAATATTTGTTACTGAAGGTGTAGTTCCCACATTATGGGAGCAGCTCAATCCGAAAACCAAGCAGGACAAAGTGGTAGAGGGATTTGTTACTGGGGCTTTGAGAAACCTTTGTGGAGACAAGGACGGATATTGGAGGACCACACTTGACGCGGGAGGTGTAGAGATCATTATGGGTCTTCTTTCTTCTGATAATATCACCGCCCAATCAAATGCAGCTTCTCTATTAGCTCGTTTGATGTTGGCTTTTCCAGATAGCATCGATAAAGTTATCGATGCAGGAGTTGTTAAACTCTTGCTTCGTTTGGTAGGACGGGAAAATGATATTTCAGTTCGTGTTAGTGTTGCCGACGCATTGGAGTCATTTTCCTCCAAATCGACCACGGGAAGGAAGGCTATGGTTGATGCAGATGGGATAGCTATTCTGATTGGAGCTATTGTAGCTCCTTCAAAAGAGGGCATCCAAGGTGAGGGAGGCCGATTACTACAGGGACATGCTACCTGTGCACTAGCAAATATTTGTGGTGGAATGCCAGCTTTGATACTTTATCTTGGAGACTTGTCCCAATCGCCTCGTTTGTCTGCTCCCGTTGCTGATATAATTGGAGCACTTGCTTATACATTGATGATCCTTGAGAAAGATACTAATAAGGAGGAGGCATCATTTGATGTAACTCAATTAGAAGATATTCTTATGATGCTGTTGAAGCCTCGGGATAATAAGCTAGTTCAAGAGCGTGTTCTTGAGGCTTTGGCAAGTCTGTATGGTAATACCCACATCTCAAAGTGGCTCAATCATTCAGATGCTAAGAGGGTTCTCACTGGGTTGATAATTACAGCTTCTACTGATGTTCAAGAGTTCCTGATAATCTCTTTGACAAGCTTATGTGGTGATGGAATAGGGGTTTGGGAGGCCCTTAAAAAGAGAGAGGGAATTCAATTGCTGATATCGTTGTTGGGATTATCAAGTGAGCAACATCAAGAGCATGCCATTGCATTACTAGCAATTTTGACCGACCAAACTGATGATAGTAAGTGGGCAATCACTGCTGCCGGTGGTATCCCTCCACTTGTGCAGTTATTAGGGACGGGGTCACTGAAAGCAAGAGAGGATGCTGCACATGTGTTGTGGAATTTGTGTAGTCATAGTGAAGATATTCGTATATGTGTCGAAAGTGCAGGAGCAATTCCAGCTTTCTTATGGCTTCTCAAAAGTGGGGGATTTGGAGGACAAGAAAATTCTGCGAGGTCACTCACAAAGCTTATCAGATCAGCAGACGCTGCTATTCTTAATCAGTTGCTAGCTTTGCTGTATGGGAACACACCATGCTCAAAAGTCCACATTGTCAGGGTGTTGGGTCATGTCCTTAGTATGGCATCCCGTGAGGACCTTGCGCAAAAGGGAGCACCTGCTAATAAAGTCGTTAAGTCTCTTGTTGAGGCTCTCAAGTCATCGAATAAAGAATTTCAAGAGAGTGCTGCTTCTGTCTTAACAAACCTATTCGATAGCAGGCAAGATATTTGTGATAGTCTTGGGATTGACGAAACTATTCATCCTCATATGAAGCTTTTGACAAGCAAAACTCAGGGAGTTGATACACAATCAGCCAAGGGATTGAGAACAATACCCCAATCAAGTGTACCCAGATCAACTCGTTCTGTCAGTGTAATGCAGAGTTCAACATATGTAAGAAATACAAACAAAAAGTACGAAGGGGATGTTAAGTCCCTTATCAAGATTGCGAAAACTTCTTCTATTGGTTCAGCCGAGACTGCAGTTGCCTCCCTCGCTAATCTTCTTTCTCATCCTCACATCGCTGAAGAAGCTCTGGCAGGAGATGTTATATCTGCTTTGACCAGAGTGTTGGGAGAAGGGACATCAGAAGGTAAGAAAAATGCTGCATGTGCCCTTCACCATCTGATGAACCATTTCCCTATAGATGAGGTGCTTAGTAGTAATGCTCAGCGTCGCTTTGTTGTTCTTGCACTTGTTGATTCTTTATCTTCTATGGACTTGGATGAACCTGATTCTGTTGAAGTTCTAGATGTGGTTGCCATGTTGGCTAGGACAAAAGATGCTGTAAACTTCTCTTGTCCACCATGGTCTGTCCTTACTGAAGTTCCATCGAGTTTGGAGGCGTTAATCCGGTGCCTCGCTGAAGGGCTTCCTCCAGCACAAGATAAGGCCATTGAGATACTTTCTAGGCTGTGTAGTGATTCACCAGTTTTGCTTGGCGATCTTTTGGTTGGAAGAATTAGGTGCATCACTTCACTGGCTAATAGGATAATGAACTCGTCTAGTTTGGAAGTACGAGTTGGAGGGGCAGCACTACTTATTTGTGCTACTAAGGAACATAAGCAGCAATCAATGAGTGCCCTATATGCATCTGGCTTTATGAAGCCTCTCATTTATTCCCTAGTAGATATGATGAAGATGAACTCTAGTTGTGCTTCTCTTGAGATCGAAGTCAAAACTCCTAGAGGTTATATAGAAAGAACGTTTTTTGACGAAGGTTGTGATTTTGAAGTCCCTGATCCAGCAACTGTTTTAGGGAGTACAGTTGCCTTGTGGTTGTTGTCTATAATTTCTTCATTTCATAAAAAGAACATTCTTACTGTCATGGAAGCAGGTGGTTTAGAAGCTCTCTATGATAAGCTTACTAGTTACACCTCCAATCCACAGGTATGGCATTGTCTGGTTTCTTCTTGCAGGATAAGCACAAAGCTTGACTAGTTTGCTTTGCATGTTAATCTTCAAATCGTCTCAATCCATGCAGTTTTGCTTTTATAACATGAGTTTAACGATTTTCTTTACTTGTGAACCAGCAGAATAAATTTGAAGATACAGAGGGTATTTGGATTAGTTCTTTGCTGTTATCTATTTTGTTCCAGGATGCTACTGTGGTTATGTCTCCTGCTACGATGCGCATCATACCTTCACTTGCTTTTCTCCTAAGGTCTGACGAAATTATTGACCGATACTTCTCCGCACAAGCAATGGCTAGTCTTGTAAATGGTGGAAATAAAGGAATACATATGGCAATTGCAAATTCTGATGCAGTTGCTGGGTTGATTAGTCTCATTGGTTATATAGAATCAGATATGCCCAATCTTGTAGCATTATCTCAAGAATTTTCCCTTTTACGCAATCCTGATAGAGTTGTTCTGGAGCACCTATTTGACATTGAAGATGTTAGAGTTGGGTCTATTGCAAGGAAGGCCATACCTCTTCTAGTAGATCTTTTGAGACCAATGCCAGATAGACCAGGTGCTCCTCCATTTGCTGTTTCCCTTTTGATCCGTATCGCTGATGAGAATGACAAGAATAAACTGGCTATAGCCGAAGCTGGAGCTCTAGATGCATTAGCTAAATATCTGTCTTTGAGTCCTCAAGACTCAGCTGAGACTACCGTAGTTGAACTACTAAGGATTTTGTTTATCAACCCTGAACTGATTCGCCATGAAGCGTCCATCGGTTCCTTGAATCAACTGATTGCTGTTCTACGCTTAGGGTCAAGAAGCGCTAGGTTCAGTGCTGTTAGGACACTCCATGAACTTTTTGATGCTCAGAGAATTAGAGACAGTGAATCAGCAAAGCAAGCCATACAACCATTAGTTGACATGCTTGATGCTGGTGGATCAGAGAAAGAGCAACAAACTGCTCTTCTAGTTTTGATAAAGTTGACTTCCGGAAATTCTTCAAATACAGTAGCATTAGCAGATGTCGAAGGAGATCCACTTCATAGCCTGTGCAAGGTTTTATTATCCGTCACTTCTTCGTTGGAGCTGAAGAGAGATGCTGCACAGCTCTGCTTTATTTTGTTCAGCAACAAAAAAGTGCGAGCTGCTGAAACAGCCTCGGAATGTATAAAACCCCTTCTGTTACTAATGCAATCAAATACAACTTCTGCAGTGGAGTCTGGTGCCTTGGCATTTAATAGGCTGTTGGATGATGAGCAACAAGTAGAACTTGCAGCATCTTCTTATGAAATTGTGGATCTTCTTGTTGGGTTAGTTTCTAGTAATAACCATCGTCTTACAGAGGCCTGCATCAGCATTCTTATAAAGTTGGGGAAAGATCGTACTCCTTGCAAACTCGATATGGTGAAAGCAGGAATAGTTGAAAACTGTCTAGAGTTACTTCCTAATTCACCTGGGTCCCTATGCTCCATGGTTGCAGAATTGTTCCGAATATTAACTAATAGTAGCGGAATTGCGAGAAGTCCTGGTGCTGCAAAAACTGTTGAACCTCTTTTCATGCTTTTACTGCGTCCAGATCTCAACATGTGGGGACAGCATAGTGCCTTGCAAGCACTAATAAATATTCTAGAGAAGCTCCGAAGCCTCGCAACTTTGAGATTAACTCCTAGCCAAGTAATTGAACCTTTGATAACGTGTCTACAGTCCCCTTCACAAACCATTCAACAACTTGGTACCGAAGTACTGTCACATCTTTTAGCACAGGAACGTTTTCAACAAGATATTACCTCACAGAATGCAGTTGTGCCTCTTGTTCAGCTTGCTGGAATTGGGATACTGAACTTACAACAAACGGCAATTAAGGCCTTAGAGAGTATCTCCAGGAGTTGGCCAGAGGTTGTTGCTTCTGCCGGGGGTATCTTTGAGCTTTCTAATGTTATTATTCAGGATGACCCTCAACCTTCTCATGAATTATGGGAATCTGCTGCATTGGTTCTGTCAAATATTTTGCGGTTCAACACGGAGTACTACTTCAAAGTTCCTTTGGTAGTCCTTGTGAGAATGTTGCACTCCAACGTGGAGAGTACAGTAACTCTAGCGCTGAATGCTTTAATAATTGTCCAAGAGGGTACTGATGCTTCAAGTTCTGAACTCTTGGCTGGGGCTGGTGCCATCGATGCACTGCTGGACCTTTTAAGGTCCCACCAGTGCGAAGAAATATCTGGAAAACTACTTGAAGCTCTATTTAATAATGCGAGGGTGAGAGAAATGAAGGTCACAAAGCTTGCTATAGCTCCATTATCTCAGTATCTGCTGGATCCAGAAACCAAATCGCAACCCGGTAAGCTTCTTGCCGCACTTGCTCTTGAGGACATATTCCAGCACGAAGGACATGCTAGATCCAGAGATTCAGTATCCGCATGTCGAGCACTTTTAAGGTTACTTGAGGACCTACCGACTGAGCCCATGAGCATGGTAGCAGTGTCTGCACTGCAAAATTTGGTTATGCACAGTAGGACAAACAAACGAGCTGTTGCAGAAGCAGGTGGGATATTGATAATACAGGGATTATTACTGTCATCAAATTCAGAAATTGCTGCACAGGCAGCACTGCTGATTAAATTCCTATTTTCCAATCACACACTTCAAGAGTATGTTTCAAATGATTTGATCAGGTCTTTGACAGGTATTTCCATGCTTATCTATACAATTTTTGATTGCGTAGTCACGTTCCTAGAAGTGACTAACAGAGATTTGGTTGCTATGTTAATTGCTTATCATATATAAACTCTTTGTGTGGTTAAATGCTCAAGATGGTGATACATCCACCTCTCTTCTCCACACAAATTGTCATTCTCTTAATGATTCTCACAAGTTTAGCAGAATTAAATATATGTTGAAAGAAGATTATACAGTTAATATAACTGACTCTTCTAATATTAAATGATGGTTGTGCAGCTGCACTCGAGAAAGAGTTCTCCGCAACAAGTATAAATGAAGAGGTCTTGAGAACCATAAAAGTGATATTCAGTAATTTCCCTAAGCTTCATGCGTCAGAAGCAGCAACATTCATCATTCATCATCTGGTTGTAGTACTGAAGGCGGGGACTGTAGCTTCCCAGGAGTTGGTGTTGGATATTCTATGCATATTAAGACATTCATGGTCATTCATTCCTACAGATATTTCCAAAGCTCAAGCCATGGCTGCTGCAGAAGCTATTCCGATATTGCAATTACTAATGAAAAGTTGTCCACCAAGTTTTCACGAGAGAGTAGACACCCTTTTGCATTGTTTACCTGGTTGTTTAACTGTCACTATCAAGCGTGGATACAACTTGAAGCAGAGTGTTGGTACCACAAATGCCTTTTGCCGGTTGACGATAGGAAATGGTCCTCCTAGGCAAACTAAAGTAAGCACGGTGGATTTTTCCTTCTGTTTTCGTTCCCAAAACATCTAAGAGGATTGCTCTTGTTCTTAAAACATTGTTATAGCTGTATTGAACTAATGTTTGCTCATATGTGGGTGATCTTAAAATTCTTTCTAAATTTTGCTAGGTTGGTTACCTAAAAGTTATGGTCTTTTTGCTATATAGGTAGTGAGCCACAGTATAAGTCCAGAATGGAAAGAAGGGTTCACTTGGGCATTTGATGTCCCACCAAAGGGACAGAAACTTCAGATTATATGCAAAAGCAAAAATACATTTGGGAAGGTATGTAATAGACTTCGCTTCACACATTATTATCCCATTCCCAGGCTCATGGTTTATTTAGCAGTATGATGGAAATAGTGGTTCTGTTGGTTGCAGTCAACTCTTGGGAGAGTAATACTACCGATAGACAAAGTCGTGATAGATGGAGTACATAGTGGAGTTTTCAGCCTAAAGAACGATAGCAATAAGGACGGGTCATCTAGAACACTTGAAATTGAGATCACCTGGTCTAACAGGATAACAAACGAGAAAATTCGAAAATGAAATGGAAGCAGTCATTTTTGGAGTATTTTTCTCAGGAAGTAGGGAGCAAAAGGGACTAGAATTGTTGTTACTATCATGGTGTCGAATACCCATCCAATTGTGTTGCTAAAGGGTCAGTTTGAATTGGGTAACATTGATTTGGTTGTAACTAGTAGTTTTTTCTTTTCAGGTTTCAGTTTTGTAGTTGTGAAATGAGTAAGCTGCCAGTGTCAGATGATGTGTAAATGTAATTTGTATTTAAGAGAGGTTTTAAAGCATATAATGGTTTAAATTCCCTATGGAGGAATATAAAGGAGACAAATAGATGGTTCTAACGATCTAAATGACAAGAGTAATTTGTTTCAAGATGCACTACAAGGCTCTTCAAGCCCCAGCGCGGCAGTGTGTTGTTTCAGCAAAACTAACAGTGGTCTCACCCAATTATGAGGGAACTATGTTCTTTTTCTTTGCTTTTGCTTGACCTTGGGCAAGTGCAATCCCTCACTCAGGTATATGTTCGGCCATTATGAGAGATTTTGCTCACAGGTGTCCCAACCACTTGGCCTTAGGTCACCTCTTCTTGTTAACAGGCCAAGGTTTTTTGTCCAAAGTATGTCAAGTATGAGGGTAAAAGCAATAAGATTTAATTTACTACAAGACAGCCATAAACTCCTGAACCTAAAACATGACTACTTCTAGCAAACCTCCAAAGCATTCATTTTGTAGGGTCAGAATTTGGAACACCAAAAAATGTATCCTAAATGGTTTAGAATTCCTACTCACTATCCAACCAGATCAGAGCCACATAGCCAGGAGCCACAAGATATCATCTCTACTAAAATTTACAACCCAGTCACACACCATGACAACGTAAATTGAAAACCGCTGTGTTGGCAACCCAAACACAGTAATCTAAGATTGTTTGCAAGCCTACTGAATATCTAATCAACTTCTTCCTGCTACTATATCCGAAAGCATCATCATCATCCTATGACGACAGTTCAGATGCTGAAATAAGAGATATATGAGCAACTTCAAAACTCTTGTCTATCACATGGTGAATTGAAGTGAAGTAAAGCTTGCAACATATGCACTAAACCTGGAAAACTAGCCCGAGCAGATGATTTCAACTACTTTACACATGCAACCAGAGCAGATCGAGCCTTAGTGAAAGAAGCAATTAGCGCTCCAAGCTGCAACTTGTCACTGCACCCAAAGGTCAGTCTGTACCTGCATATCAGCAACGACCAATGCAATCTCAGATACGCCAACATATGCTGTCAGTCGCTATTTCATTTTCCTGATCCGTTATAATTCTCACCCAAACTCACCAGTGACCAAAAGAAACTGTGATGAATACAATGAAATACAGCAAAGAGCAAAATATGATCCTCAAAGTGGATTAGGCTATACGCATATTTTCCCTTCATCCTTGGGAGCACAACAGGCTAGACAGCGCTCAAGTACACCCTTTCATCATCACCATTTGATAGAATAGCTCTGGACCTTTTTGTTTTGTTTGTTTTTTTAATATATAACAGGTTGTACTTCTAGCCTTCTTGGCTGTTAAATTGAACAATCTTACTTTTCGGTATATCCTGAAACTTAATTACAAATAATTCTAGTTGATGCTTCTTATCCGTTAATGATGGTCTGATATCAGTGCTATATAGTACAAACACCAACATGGATGACACTCCGACAAGTAATAGTGTTTTGTTAAAATGTAATTAGCCCTTATACTTGCTAATTTCTAGCAATGCCGTAATAAATGGTTATCTAGATCTTTGCACTACCAAGACTGATTACTAGATGATACGAGTACGGAGTACCTGATCATGTTGATACCCCAATACTGGCAGCCTAATCATTTTTCGAGGTACAATAGCCTTAAATACGCACTTAGGTAAGGTATAGAATGAAAATGAACAGAAGAGATAAATCACAGATGACAGATATAGAGAAAGAGATCATACTCAATGTCAGCCATATCATTAATCAAATGAACACGTACATCAGGTGGCATCTTGATCTTAAATATGAACCTGTTAAGGGTGAGATTTAGCACAGGATAAAAAAAGCAAGCAAAAGAATACATAGTGCAGAACTATTAACCAGCTTACATTGTAACCTCTCTCACAATATCCACCAAGGCAAGTCCTTTCCTCATCTTCATTTCAGTGATATCTATTTGCTGCTTAGTCCAACAAAGGTTGCATATTTTCTTTGCATGAGAAATAAACACGTAAAAGATAATAACAAAAATTAAAGGACAGAAGTTGCAGGATACGTCTATAACAGGTAGCATACACTTCATTTAGAAGCCAAAAAGATATCTGCTCAATGTCTTTCAGCATTGGATTCCCGGTGCAAAGATAAACAGCTTCTTCAGTTATATGTGGAGAGGCCATGTGAGTCGACTGCACAAGATTTAAGAAAAGGATCATTGTAATTCACCTCTAGGTTGTATCAAAACAGCGAAAGTACAGAGTCTCCTGGAATCCATTCAGATGAAGTGTGCTAACATGTAACTAGACAAAATCACTTTCAGTTACAATAAAGGCATCCTGAGAACCCAGAATGAGATTACGAAAATCACATCCTTCTCCAGAGTTTGGCATCCACTTATGATTTCCAAGAACCCAAGGTGTGATTGCAGACAGTAGAATCTGACATATTAAGGAACCCCAAACAAACAGGCTAGTATGCAGCCCACCAAACTCATACATGACTAATTAGTTGAGTCAATATATGATGATTATGCGTGAACAATTCTGATGAGTAACTATGTTATCAAAAATAGTATCTAAGTGTGCCTAGGGAACCTGCTACTCACCTAAAGGAACAATTCTGAAGAATAACTATGTTGTCAGCGGGCAGCAAAACCCTCCAAGAACACATAGATGACGATAATCTGGACAAAAAACGGCGCCTGTGGAAACAAGGTTGTCTTGTCTGTGTGCGACTTAAAGCAAAGACACAACAGTACAGCACCATGATCATATTTGGCATGTTAAACTTGTTCCCAACCAGCACAAAAAAGCAATAAGGCTTATATAGAAGTGGCTCAGGTTACAACAATGTCCATTTTGGCATGTTGAACGTGTTCCCAAGCAGCAGAAAAGCAAAGAGACTTATACGGAAGTGGCTCAGGTTACACTGCTATCGACTTTGTAAAGACATTGACAAACTCAGTGTCCCTTGAGCACAAAAAGTTGTGGCCTATGTTATCGAAGGTGATGCCTAGGGGCAACAAGGAAACCTAGGCAAGTAGGTGACAAGACTCACATTGCCTGCATATTCTTTAGGTTGGCTAGTTGAGTGCCTAGATCAGCCAGGTAACAAAAATTTGCTTGCATAAGTAGAGTTCTTTTCAGATTGAAACTTTTACTTTCTAATCAATACCAAAGTAAGTTCTTTTTTCCTAGAAGGTATGTACAAGAATTGGGCTAGGGTTGTGGACTAAGGTTTGACAGAAAAAGAAAATAGAAATAGGGAGAGAGTGTTTGGAGAAGAAAGAGTTGTTGCCACAAAAAAAGAAAAAAAATCTGCTTATGATTAAAAGCTACAATTTTTTCT
>JAJJMC010015431.1:4730194-4756210 GCA_023531435.1 Papaver californicum | reverse complement strand
GAAAATAATTGGAGCACTGGATGCGAAGAAAAATCTTACTGTTCTAGATAATAAACTATTTTCTCTGTCCATTCTACACGATGACATTTTATACTCAAGTTAATTAATCAAATTGCATGACTCACTTGATACCACTTGTCAATGCTTCCCGTGGAGCCTGAGCAAGGAAAGATGCCTCTTACTTTTAATTTGGTTTGTTATTACTTTTCCGTTAATTGATCTGCACAATTTCCTTGTTCTCTGTTTCAGGTTTTAGGATTGCAAGACTAAATGTAGCTGGCTAATTGGGGACATAATGGGTTCTCTACTTGAATTTTTAGGTTGTTCTGGTTTTTGCAGGATGTCTGTTGGTCTAACTGTGTATCGGTGTTTCCTTCTGCAGTTTGGTTTTATTTTGGGAAGTCTGTCATTAGCTGACTTAGTGAGTTTTTATTAATGTTAGTGGTGCTTTAAATTTTGTTTTTTTTCCTATTCAATCGTTATCTTTCTATCATGTTGAAGTGAACATTGTCGATTTGATAACCATATTTCTTTGCTGCTTTCTTAACAAGGATACAAGAGAATAAGATTCTGGTGGTGCTGAGTGTGATGCCTCTTTTTGAACAATTACTTTTCTGGTGTTCAATTTTTTAATATGATTGCTTGGATTGACTAAAATGAGGTGTTTGATGACCTGTTGTATATATCTAGTTGGTAAATGATCAATCCGTCGATTTGTTTTCTTACTATTTTCCTTGAACCATTTTGTATAAAAACATTATTGTATGCGTACTGACTGTAAATGTCATCAATGTACTGTCCAGGTACTTTTATCCATAAAAAACAGAAGATTAGAGTGAACTAATTCGCTCAACTCCGAATTGAAATGGGAAGTCCACTTTTTGATTCAATTTTTTTATACATTTTTGCAATGATTACTGAACCTTTCTTTTTATTTCTTCCTTCTGATCTTGGGTTCGGGTGTTAGTTATAAGTGATTCTTTTTTCATTTCAGGTTCGGATGTTCTAAGTAAGCTTTAGGTGCATCAGCCTGTTTTATTTCCTGTATCAGTAAGTAGTCCTAAGGTCTGAATTTGTTAACTTTTACCTAGCCTTTAATTTGTTTGCAGAATGTGTGATTTTTCTGTTTCAGGTTTTAGGATTGCAAGACTTTAAGGAGCTAGCCAATTTGAAACGACCTAAATTAATATAAAAATAATAATATTAATGTAAAAATTTAGAAAAAAACAATATAAATATGAGAACAATTAAGACAAAAAAACGTGTCTATCAAATACACCCAAACTTATGTTTTGTTAGTCCTCTAGCAAATTTAGTCTATAAAATCTAACTCACTTTCGCAGGCATCGCGATTGCACTTAGCGTGTGCAACAACCCTTTAAACCCCTAGGTGGTCCTAGTGGACGAGTTTTGTCTCGTGAGGGTTTACAAGAGGTGTACCCATAAAAGCTTTTAGTCCAAAGCCTAGCTACTTATGAACGATTGAGGGTAGACGCTAAACATGCTATTTAGTTGGCTACTAAATTCTTCGTCTATGGGAATCATTACCCTATATGCCAATTGTTGTACACGAGTTTGCACTCAAGCGTACTAAAATTCATATAAATGAAAAGAAACCTCTACTCAGATAGACGTACAATGGACCACGATACTCGGAATCTAACAAATCATAATCACATGAATAGATTAATAAGATGGATATGGAGATAGAAGTGTGTGCATGATGACTAAGGTGAACGGTGTTTCCCAGAAAATCTGTATGAACGTCGTGCCAAGATGAACCCTAATGGATTGGGAGACTCACCCACTGGTCTAAATCCTAGCTCTGGTATCAACTCAGCTGGTATGTACAAGGGCCAGCGGTCGATTTATTGAACATATACAATTATTATTATTATTTTATTGATTTATTATTATTTTTTTATCGACAACATGATTAGATCTTTTGAATCTAAGCGCATGATCCTTGTCAGCAGATTACATGATAGTTTTCATGGATCCTGCGGTTCACTCTTGCTCAGGATACGGAGACAGGAAGAACACACACATATTGCTATCCAAGAGTCTGTTTTTTTTGTGTTTTTTCATTGGTCAAGTTCAATTAAAATAATGGGGCTTGATCTCAATCACTCAACTTTATCCTAGCGGAAATAACAGGTCGATACTAGTGCCCCACCAAATCACTTACAAAAACACAAAAAGATGCAAAAATAAAAACATAGCGTGATATGGTGACGACTCCGAGATATGGTTATGACTATCATGTTATTTCTAACACCTGAGTTATGTCCTTTTATGAATAGACCATTTAGCTGGGCACAACAACTCCTATAGACAAGAATTTTGTTTCCATCTACCTAGAATGGTTAGTGTCATCCTGATTGTTCACAAGTCTATAAATTATGGAGTTCCCTTATTGGACTGAAAGTTTCTCCCATACCCCCGAACTTAAATCTAAAATTGTCCTCAATGTTCTAAAGATGAAATTAAAAGCATGAAAAATAAGAATTCTTACCAATTAAAGAAAATAGTTAAGGAAAGATATTACCGTGTTGCATGAGCATGGGTTACTGTAGATGGTGAATTTATTACAAAGGATAAAATTGTTAAATTTCCCTTTACCAAGCAGCAGGAATATAAAAAGGATATGTGTATATTTATGTGCATATGCTTAATTCTATAGCAAAATGTGGAATATTGTGTTCCTACTTATATTCCGTAAGCGAATTAAGAGTACAGATTCTCTTTGAATATTCTAAACTAGCCTTGGAGCCTCCTCAATACTCATAATATTCATTCCATATCGAACTAGTCTCAAGTCGCATAAATTCCAAGGCTGAATTCCTTGAACTTGCCTCGGACGCACCAAGCCTAGCGCGTCCCATGTCCTACCTAGCTAATACGCCCTAGCAAGCGCGTCTTGACTTTCCAATGATCCTTAGCTTCAGCACGTCTCTTGGCCAAAGGGCCTTAGCCGATGCACCCTTGGCCAAAACGCCTCTAGCTAAGACGCCTCTAACTAGCGCGTCGCTAACTTAGCATCCTAGCGTTATGCGTCCCTAGCTTAGAGTCTCTATCAAACACGTCCATAGTCAAATGCGACCATGGTCAAGCGTCTCTATCAAGTACGTCTATACTTAGCGACTTAGCCATAAAAATCTTGGCGCTAGCACTTTAGTGCTAACTATACTTGACCTGATTGAAGTGCTAACTTCAAACCTCCTTGAAACTAGCTTCTTATCCCTAATACAATTAACATTTGATAAAAACCATGCATATTGGCTTGCTTCTGGGACGTTAGCACATTAGCCTTTTACACTTAAAAAGATAGCACAAGCTTTGTTAGCTACTTCCCTTATAAATACGCCTTTCTTCTCAATATTGGTCCAGTATCAAATCTTATATGAATTCTAGTAGGTCTCCTTGCTTAAGAAGCCCTCTACAACATTTGTCCTCAAATGCCTCTCAGACTTATGCTAAGTCACTTTTGAGCTAATACTTAGCCATTAAATATGCCATGTTACTCCCAACCAAGTACATGGCCTTTGAACTTCCCAGACTCGACATTAATCAGTCTGATTACCAATCCAGTGAATCGCACAACTTGCCCCACTAACTTAGCGAGTCATTTGACTTGACTTGACTTGACTTAATCAAAACAATAGTGGCCTATGACTCCATTATTTCTACGAGATATCAAATACAATATATGGGGGGATTCTCATTGGGGTATTGGTCTTGCGGTCTACGGAAATCGTGCATGGTGGCACCACCTCCGCGAACAAGAAGGTAACAAGTAGTGGGCGGTTACAGAGCAGTTGAGAGGATGAGGAGTAGTGCTCTGATGGGTCTTCCTTACTTTTCGGAAACCACCCCACTACAATCTCCACAATCATCACTTCTCCACCTCTCCCGAACTTCCACGACTTACGAAAAATCAGTGTGTCTCCTTCGAACTATAAATTGATAGTTCTCATCCATTCAACAACAAGAAAATCATTCATGAGAAACTAAACATACAAAATTAGCGATTCCTCTCAGAGAATCCTTTCTCCTTCATACACTACTTATCACACTGATATTTCTAAAACTTCTTTGCTTCCCTCCCCTAATCCTTTTTATATTTGTAATCAAAGCAGGACATGAACGATCGTTTCTTCGCTTAGGCTCGTCCTGTTCGAGCTTGATCTCTCGAACTTACTTGAAATTAAGATTTTACCTTACATTCATTTCACCCCAAAACAGTTACCTCCCAATAACTTTGAAGTTTAAAGTCTTCAACCAGACTTTTGAAAGAACAAGTCACCTTATAAAATCATATATTAATAGTCGGTACAACTGTAGATCATCTGAATCAAATAAGGATATCCCAACTGATAGGAAACTGCAACAATCTAAGAAAATGAACAAACCGAGCATACCCTTATCTATTTTTTTGTTTAAGACAACCAAATCTAGTTGTGGTTCAGGTTCAGGTTCTATAAAAGGGTATAGATGAAATATTTTCATGGGTTGGATTTCCTCATAGGTAGGATCAAAAGAATCAGGTTGTAAAGTATGAAAAAACTCAACAAGAACTTAGAAGCACATAATAATAACTTGAATAATTATGGATCCTCAAAGTTAATCAGATTTAACTCACACAGTTTACCACAATAGAAAGTGGTGGTCATTCTTAAGCATATATGTTGATTCTAATCTCCTAAAGTAATTAGGCTTAGAGGATGGGTCTTTAACAACTGAACTTCTTTTTAGACATAATTATGCTCGGGAAAACGTGTATGAAAATACTCTTGTAAAATGGTTGAGGCACATATGTCAAATTCCAAGTGAGGGATCTTTATAAGCGTTAAAGGTAAAGCACAAGGAAAATGATAATCACCCCCAAATTTAGAATTTTGGGTTGTCTCTAGATAGAAAATCATACCTCTCAAAAATTAGGCTTAGATAAAGACGAAATTTGATGACTTTGACGTACTAAAGTGATGCAAAGCCAACTTAGAAGAAGACTCTAATTAATGCGAAAGGTAAAATAAGAACATCTCAAAATCTATTTACACTTTTTTTTCTCCATCACATCGTATTAAGTAAACATGTTATATATTGAAAACATACAATGGCTTCGAATCTCTTTCACATTAATTTTAGATGCATGGTAAGTAAAACAAAAGTAGTTATATTGTTAACTAAATGGTTATTGAATATATTCTCAATTACCATTACGCCATCAAAGTTCACACTATAAAATAGAGTGGTGAAAACAAGAGAAGAAAGTGTGAGTGAGCCAGATTAGTTAGAAAAACATAGAAAAAAAAAGGTCTACCATGGAGAGTGGAAAGAAGGTGTTTTTTCTTTCCATGGTCTTAACAATGCTTTTTATGGATAGTACTTTCAATCATAAAAGTTTGAATATCCTAGGTGGTGTTGCAGCTGCCCGCAAATTCGAAGCTAGTGTAGCCAGCACTACTAGTTATAATGTTATCAACGGCCACAACGGAAGCATAAATGATAATGGCCCCGACAATGTTGAAAAAGGTGACACATCGTCGAGAGAACTACAACCACCTGTGTCTGTATCTACACCATCAGTGGAACTATCACCACCTCCATCCGTATCTACACCATCGGTGGAACTATCACCACCTACGTCTGTATCAACACCATCCCTGGAACTATCACCACCTATGTCCGTATGTACACCAACAATAGAACTATCACCACCTACGTCTGTATCTACACCATCTAACGTTGTGCCAGTTTATGGTGGTAGGGATGGTTTTCCTTGGAGGCCAATTCAAGTTTCAGAATCTATGCATGATGATTTTAGGTCAACATCCGAGCAAGATCCAGTGAAAAAGAAGACACAACTACAGCCATAGAGGCTATATTTTGGGCATGTGACCTATAATTTTAAGAAACAATCTTTGAGGCGGGAGACTCAAAGACTGTCATCATATACTAAATAAAAGCCATAATCACTTATCGTCACCTGCCTTTATTTTACAGTAATCTATAAGTATTATAATAATCTATTAAATGGTACAATCAGTCTCGACTTCTCTCAAGACGATGTGTATATAATAAATAAAGTTGTACAAGAGCTAAACTCATCGTAAAAAAAAGCTTAAACTATGTTCATGTACTTTTGATGCAAAATAAATGAAAGTATGTAACTTCTTTTAAGGAGAATAATAAAAACAAAACTAATTGTTTCATCTCTAAATAATTTATTCCACTTTTATGTCTTAACTTTATTGATAACATTCTTATTCTAGCTCTTTCTTTCGATATTGAAAAAAATTCATTATATTGGAATTTTTACATTCCAAGATAATGAATATGGCCGCGATAAAATATAATCTATTAATTTACATTATTTTGAATTTTTCAACCAGCATGAAATGTTTTCTACGCCAAGGACGTTCTAGCAAGTGGCTAGCTGAGGTTTTAGCCCGTCCCTTAATTTGACTAGCAGCTAAATAATTTACCCCAACACCAAGCCCAATTGTCGATGTTGTTTATAAACGAAAATTGTAGTTTGCTTTCCTCAACCATTCATTGCATGTATTATAACTTTATAAATATTTTAGGAGTATTCCAAGTTACTTTTAAGTTGAAAATTTAAACAAATATTCAAACTTTGTACACTTTATATATATATATATATATATATACACACACATACGAAGATGAAAAATGAAACAATTTTCTTATTTTTTTATCAATTAACAACATCTTACAACTCGAATATGCCTATTTATTCAGAAAAACATCACATACTTTTTTTTATCAAAGAAAAGGTTAAAATATTATTCAAAATTTTAATAGCGTATGCAAAGATTAATCATTGGCAAATAAACATATAACTAAATAGTAGGAGTTACAACAATCGATGTAGGGAGGTTCCGATGGGGTAGCGTACCATATATTTAACAAACTATAAAAAAAATTCTCGAATACGACATTATTCATTTAAAAGAAGTCTCCTTAGCATTAACTTTTGGCATCATCTCTATTTAATAATAGATTTGTTAAAAAGGAATCCAAATTTGTGCACTTCCAAAAACTAAAAAGAAGGAGGTGTACAAATATCCCTCCTTTCATTAGGTAATTGATTTTTAAATTCGCATTGGAAATGAGTGAAAAAAACCTAGCATAGTACTTTTAAAAATCATAAAAAGAAGAATACTCGTGCACCATAGTTTTTAAAGGGTGCACAAATTAACACTGTTAGAAAGTTAAATACAACAGACCGTGGGGTTGAACTCATGCATGGGCGATTCAAAGGGGACATATAGGGTCATAGGCCCTTATTTATTTATTTTTGAATTGATACATCACTTATATATTTTTCTTTAGTACATACAATGCTACAACTACTTTTTGACCCACATAAATTTATGACAATTAGAAGATATCTATTTATTCTTTTAATATAGTCCTAGTGTAAGTTGTGTATCACTAAAACTAACTCACAAAATTAGAAAAAATCCCTAAATGAAGGAATTTTAAGATATTTTAATCCTTATTTTATCAATAATTTTTTTGACTAATATATGAATTTTTCATTTAAATGGAACATGTTGTGTCTTAACTTAACATTGGGTCGATGTACTAAATTTTCTCCATTCACAAGTTGATCTTCAAAAACAAAATGTGCCTCATCAAACTACTGTCTTGGATTTTCCACTGAACTCATGTACAATCAATCCACCACAACTACAATAAACATGCACAAAAGTACAATAGACAAGGGGATTAATGCAATTAATCTTTTTAATATGCAAGTGCAATTTATCTATTCAATTTTCATTTTTTATAAAAAATCCAACAACAATTAATATGTAGATCATTAGCTATCTAATCTAACTAATTTCAAGTTTATGATATAATTAAACCAAATTTTTTTGTTTTGTTTTTTGTTGTTGTTGTGAACCATGCCGATGTGTAAGGTATTAATTAGCATTCAGATCTGTAGACCCAATTAATGCGGAGTTTGAAAATTCCACGCTTATTATAGGAATAAAATTGGTCTAACAGTCAACCAATTTCCATGTCCATTACGACGTTTTAGCCTCAAATTTGCAGAGCAAATAATATAAGTAATGGTAGAAAATCATACCTCACAAAAATTAGGCTTATATAGAGAAGAAATATACCGACTTTGACGTGTTGAAATGATGCAAAACCAACTTAGAAGAAAACTCACTTTAATATGAGAGGTAACATAAAGACATCTCAAAATCTATATACACTATATTTCTCTCTATCACATCGTATTAAGAAAACAAACTATATATTTAAAACATACAATGCAATCGATTCTCTTTCACATTTTAGATGCATAGTAAGTAAAATAAAAGTAGTTTGATTATTAACTAAATGGTTATTAAATATATTCTTATTTACCATTACACCCTCAAAGTTCACACTATAGACCGGAGTGGTGAAAACAAGAGAAGAAAGTGTGAGAAGAGAAAAAGAAAAGTCTACCATGGAGAGTGATAAAAAGGTGTTTTTTTTAGCCATGGTATTAACAATGTTTTTTTGTAGATAATACTTCATATATATCCTAATAAGAGTTTGAATATCCTATGTGGTTTTGTAGATTCCCGAGAATTTCAGGCTAGTGAAACCAGCACTACTAGTTACAATTAATGTTATCAATGGAGGAAAGGGAAACATAAATGATAATGTCCCCGACAATTTTGAAAACAGTGATACATAGTCGTGAGAACTACCACCACCTACGTCTGTATCTACAACATCAGTGGAACTATCACCACCTACGTTTGTAGCTACACCATCGGTGGAACTATCACCATCTACGTCCGTATCTACACCATCGGCGGAAGTAACACCACCTACGTCCATATCTACACCATCGGTGGAACTATCACCACCTACATCTATATCCACACCATCTAAAGTTGTACTAGTTTCTGATGGTAGGTATGGTTTTCCTTGGTGGCCAATTCACGTTTCGAAATATATGCATGATGATTGTAGATAAGCATCCGAGCAAGATCCAGTGAAATAGAAGACACAAGTGCATCCATAGAGGATACCTTTCGGAAATTGGGCATGTGACCTATAATTCTACGAAGCAATATTTGAAGCGGGAGACTGATCAAAGACTGTCATCATGTACTTAATAAGAGTCACAATCACTTATAGTTATCTGCCTCTATTCTACAGTAAGGTATAAGTATTATAATCATCTATTTTAATGGTCCAATTAGTCTCGACTTCTTTCCAGACCGTGTGTAGAAAATAAATAAAGTCGTACAACAAAGCTAAATGCATCGTGCAGAAAATCTTAAGGAGAATAATAAAAAGAAAACTTATTATTTCATCTCTAAATCATTTAATCCTCTGTTAAGTATTAGCTATATTGATAACATTCTTATTCTGGTTTTTTCACTCGAGAATACTATAAAACATTTAATATCTTAGTCATCATTATAACTAAATATGGTCACGATACTCTATTAAAATATACTCAATTAATTTTACATTTTTTTAAATTTCTTAACTAGAAGGACATGTCCTCTACGTAGGTACGAGCCTAGCAAGGGGCTAACTGAGGCTTTAGCCCGTCCCTTAATATGGCCATAAATTTTTTTAGTATAGATATTAGGTTGATTCTTAGTCTTAGCTCAGCATCTAAATAATTTACCCCAATACCAAACCCAATTATTAATGTTTTTTATAAACGAAAATTGTAATTTGTTTCCAACCATCATTTGTTGCATGTATTAGAACTTTATAAAGATTGGGATATTCCAAGTTACTAAGTTATAAATTCAAACAAATCAAACCTTTTTTTTTATTGTAATTGATATTTTAATAAAGCTTGTGGATAACTTTTTTTTTTCTTTTTGCATTATTTTAGTCACACCCACCTATAATTCTCAGGTTCGTCCCTGTTCTACGCCATGTAAGTTTTGGTTGTATTTTGATTTATTATTAAAATAAAAAATAGAATTAATAGATTGCATAAATATATGGATGCCATCCAGTAATTAAGGTATTGGCATTTGGCCTCATTTTGAACATGCTTTGTTCATTGTTATTTATACAATAAAGAAGATTTGTTGATAGAAAGACGGAATATGAGAAAAATCAATGTTACAATGAGAACAGTCACAATTAAGGATGCTTAAAAAATAGTTGTTTCCAGTTTGACAAAAGTTGATTGTAGAAAATGTCTTCATAATTTTTTGATAGTAAGACCAAGAGTAAGGAAAATATTTAACCACCTTAATAGGGTGTTATGTTATTCTTGTTTTATGATTGAAAATTCTTATATTTTTTTCATTAAATTACAGCAGCATGTACCATGTTCCAAATGTGACAAGAAATGTACGTCTTCATATGGAGTTTGACTTTTCCAAGAAAGTAAATTAATATAATCATCTGGCTATATTTTCAGACCCATTATGCATTGTGTCCTAGAATTGTTTTGGGCAAATCATATAATCCAATAGTAGAAAATAAATCATTCCTCACATGATATATCACGTCTTTGATCTGTAATATATATACATGTTCCATTTTAACAGAACAGAAGCCATGCCTAGTGTTGAACCTGTTGGATCTGCAACAATAAAATACTTGAAAGAATAATGTTAAACAGATTTTCTGAAATATGAAATGATCAAATGAATCACTGATAATCGGGATTTGTTTAGACAAGTTAGGAATATAAGTGATGGTAAATATTTGTTGAGGGGATATATAAAGAGTGGTCTAGATGGGTTTTGAGAGGAGATAAAGGATGGCTAGGATCTATCCATAAAATGTGTAAAAAGTGGTCAGGATTAAAGCTCATATTGTATCTTGGGCGTCCAATTATTTCTTAGAAGTTAGACTGCCGAGTTTCAAAGTACTCTACGCCTCTGTTCGCAATACTGAAACTTTAATTCGATAAATCTATATGTCCTGATAAGCAACCTAGAAATTTGATTCTCTATATTTCTTATCGTGGAAATTAAACCTCTCATACCTCCTGCACGCCTTTGTATTTTGATGAATCAAAATCACAAAACTAAATCACATAATTATTATTTTCTCATCGTATAATTTTATTTATCGATTTAGGTTTATTATTTTCTTTATTTCATTTGGGTTTTATCTGGGTGTAATATTTGATGAGGTAATAACTATCTACTAAGATCGGCAGCACCACCAGCAATAACTTTTAAAGGTAATTTAACTAATACTCAAAATAAATGGAGATTATCCATTGATTTGTGTATCATTTACGATTTCGTTTATGGAATTTTATTGGTTTTGTTCATTCATCCAGTTGAACTTTTGTCTTATAAGTGTTTTTTTATCCATCTGTGATTACTATAACGGTTTGAGTTTCCAGTTTAATTAGTATCTTAGTTAAAGAAGGGATTGAATCCATACTTTACGTATCATATAAATTTTATTGTACTTAGTTTTATTAGAACACCTTCAATAGTTGAAAAGCTAAATGGGAACTGTATTCTCAAAATTGGAAGGGTGGTCTGTGTTAGTAAAAATTATATTGACACATGCAACAATCTTCTATTTTATCTCAGCTTAAGATAAACTCAATCTTCCAAATCCCTCACCCCAGGTCAGGAGGCACCAACTAAAATTCGAGGAAGCTGTATCGACATCATAGTTTACTGCTATAAATCGTAAAAATGCTGAAGTGAAATTGGCAGAACTGAAATCTAGTAATGGGACGCTGCTACGTTTTCAGTAGAAGATTAGCAACACCGACTCACTTTTATGAGGATTCTTAAATGGTATTGCATTTTTATGCGGATTTCACATTTCCAATTTCAAACGTTTAGATTATATTTTGATTGAATTTTGTTGGTTGTGGGTACAAATATATTTGGTTGAAGGTTTGTTCAACAACTAGGGGATCTCTAAATAAATTCCTTCGAGCTCTGATTTTTTTATTTTCTGACTGATGATCACCTAAACTTGCGTAGATTAAAGTTTTTCATTGATTGTCTACTTCAAATAAGAAATAGTAAAGTGTCGAGAATTCATAGCTATCCCTTCAATTTAAAAGCGATCACTCTCATTTTCCAGTAGTTAGTTTTTGTCTTTTGAATTCTTTTTGGTCCTTATGTTTTCAAATGTAAAGAACAATTCAACTTTTAGGTACCAACATTACTTACCTTTTATCTTCATATGAACTCACCCAACTTGGGGCAGAAGCTCCATCGAGCTCACCAACAGGTTCATCTTCCCTTTTTCTGCTCTCGGTTTCATATTTGCTTCTGCGAGTCTCTCCACCCGTCTCTGTGCAATGAGTTTATTTTTTTATGGCGCTTCTTGTCTTCTGATATCCCCATGGCATCTTCATTTCAAGGTCAAAGGACCAACCTCATTCAATGAGAGAAAATGGTATTCTCAACTGGTTGTATCTATTTGCTTCATTTTAGGTTTCCAGGGGTTGACTGCAAGTACCAGCCATAAGTTTTTGTTATTAGGGGAATTAGATTTAGTTTAAACAACTGACCAACTGCTCATTTGTCTCTTTTTAAAATGCCATGGACTTTAATATGTTGAGCAACAATGATCTTATATTTGCATTTTGTAAATAGGAGGATTTTGTATTCTGCCCGAGGCCTATATGTTTTTTGGTAAAGGATGAAAATTTTATTATAATATATATATAGACAAAAGTCTATGTCATCCAATCTTTCGTATTGACTATTGACAGTTAACTTGTGACACTTCAAACTTTTACTCGGGTTTAACCAAACCCATTTACTAAATTCTACAGTGTTTAAATTGTCTTAATGTCTTTGAACACTCTAAGGTTGCCCTAATAATAAATGGTAGTGCCCAAATGGAAGTTTAGCCTAGTTTAAACCTTTGGGTGTCTAAATAGCTATGCATGGAGCTGGATACGTGTCTATATTGAGGTTTATTCTTTTCTTGTTTTCTTACACGTGGGTCTTAAATTTTGGTGAGATGAATGATGGGTCTGTGAGATGTAGGTACAGCTGGAATGTGGTGAATCTGTGGTTAAAGAGAGTGAATAAGAGAAACAAACAAGTTTTCGCTGCCAGTGAACCAGCAGAGAAGAAGAGGAGAGACAGTGAAGATGGTTTTGATTGAATAAGGACATGATGTTGCTACTATAAATTGATGAACAATGGGTTCTGTTGGATTTGAGTAAGGTTCAATTCAGGGATAGGTTTTTAGTGAATGGTTGTTCGATACTGAAGCCGTTGTGGCCGGAAGAAACTGCAGCCAAGAAGAAAAGCCTTATGTCGTGATGGATTTCTGTTGAAATGGGTTATGTGTGGTATTGATTGATTGAGTGTGTTAATCATTGAATGTATGGATGATTCGCAACTAGGGCTGCACAAACCCGACCCAACCCGCCAACCCGACCCGCACCCGCCCAAAATTACCCGACCCGCACCCGCCCAAAATTACCCGGCCCGCCGATGAACGGGTCGGGTGAGGGTGATTTTATTAAAACCCGACTTCTGGCGGGTCGAGTGCGGGCGATAGCTCCTCTCACCCGACCCGACCCTCCCACCCGCCCAAAATTTAAAACGTTGTTTTTGCACGAGTTAACTTCACTTTCACTTCTTCTTCTTCATCTCTGTAACGCAGCCGCGAGAGGAAATCCCATAGTTCTTCGATCAGGTATGGAATATATCCTCTTACTCTCTCACTAATTGGGTCGTTTTTCTTGAAAGTAAGTGTTTAATCTGTTTAACTTCTATGTTCCATGTTTGTTTTGATGAACAAATTTCAGGGATAAGAACTTATAAACCCTAATTTTTTGAATTCGTAATAAGCGGCGTCGATGGAATTATGGATTAAACTTAAAACAAATATTTACTTGATAATCGTAACATGAGGGATTTAGTTATTGTTTAAAATATACTGTGGAAACCCTAACCTTTGGTGATAATAATTCTCACTGTTTTAAGTAGAAATCTGATCTTCTTATAGATGATAAAAGAATCTCGATGGTATGAGTAGTGGTGGAAACATATAAGGATAGATGGATTAAATTCTGATTTTGTATACTTCTCTTCTTCATGTCAATAATAAGAAGAGATCTACACTTTTTATAATGCCTCAGTGTTCCTAAATTCATTGCAGTAGTTGGCATTTGGCTTGTTTATTGTCAGTTTAATCTATGTCACTTGCCAATCAGTTTGTAGAATTTCCTCCCTCAGGTATTGGGTATGAGAAACATTAGACTTGGAAAATCAGTAAACAGGAGAATGAAGTTGGTTATACCTTCACCATGTATTTGAGCTAATATTATGTGTTATTGAATCTAGTAACTTAAAGTCATATTTTTCCAACTATAAGCATGAAATGTATCTACGGATTGTTGAGATGTAACATCTTGAGATCAGCTTTGGATTTATTTATTGGATCTCTGCCTTTGTTTACCTCATTATTCATCTCGTGGTGCTATTTGAATCCGAATAGTAGGTTTGGTTTTTAAAGGACGAAGGAAACAGTGATGTCTTGATTCTGCATATTGCATGTCTATTAGGGGATTATAGTATTATGCTCCCTGTGTAGAACCACATTAGAAAAAATTGACCTTGACATATACAGAATGATATCTTCCAGCTATTATGTATAAAGTGAAATGGGCATAATCAAAACTTGGATGTATTGTTTTTCTCAATGAAAAGTTGAAGGCTTTTGATTTTCTGAGTATGTTCACATTAGAATTAGTAAATAAATTTACTTTCATGTAGGAGAATGTTATTGGCTGAACCTTCTACACAGGGCAAGACCCAAGAGTAGTATCAGGAGATAAGCATCAGTCCTAGAAGACACTCATAAGGCTAGTCCTATGCTTTAGTCTACTTTTCTAAAGTACCACTGTAATCAGGAGATAAGCATCAGTCTCCCGTATGAGTCGACTGACTTGTGCAGTCTATTCCTTTATGTTCTGTTCCATTTAGATGTACTTTGCGTACTTCTAAACCCCATCCTTAGATATTTTTCCATTATGATATGTCGCAGTTGTTTTTTATTGCTTGCTTAACTTTTACCAGCTTCTTACTTGCAGAGGTTATAACATCAGCTGAGTTCCACCCCACTCATTGTAATACATTAACATATAGTAGCTCGAAGGGCTCTGTCCGGCTTATTGATTTGCGACAGTCTGCTCTATGTGATACTCATAGCAAATTGTGAGTGGTCCTTTCACTTTTCCCCTAATTTTTGGAACACTCTATGTTGTCAGGTGTAACAATAAAAGGGCTAGTTAACTAAGTAACTTCTGCAAGTTTCTTTGCTTATCCCAAGCAGAATTTTATTTGCAAAAACATAATCTACACCACCGTGCTGTTATTTTTAAATATTTTTATTTTTTTTCTTACAGATTTGAGGAGCAGTAGGCACCTGGTTCAAGATCTTTTTTCACCGAGATTATTGCATCAATTTCAGATATCAAGTTTGGAAAGATAGAGTGTTTTATGACTTGCAATTGTGGCTCTTCAATTTGTACAATGTTCTTATCTATATTGTGGAAGGCAGTTTATGGTAGTTCTTACTTATGGTAGTTGTTACTTACCGTGAAGAAGGAATGATACTTCCATTGATAGGATTTCTCTGAAGTGCCCTTAACCTTAATAAATTTGAATATCCTGATTATTTGAGGATATGTCATTCCACGGTACTTTTCTTGATGTTCCTGGTGCAGTTTTGAATTAGCATTTTCTGTTGTACTGTATGTCTTTTGGGTATCTTTTTATAACTCTTTCATTTTAAGTGTTCAAAACAGAAGTAAACAGACTGTATGTGTTAGTAAGAAATTGTGCAGTCTGGGCGGGTGAACCGCGGGTTAACCGCACCCGACCCGCCGTACGGTCGGGTCAAACCCGATCCGACCCGTCCTACGGCGGGTTGGGTGCGGGTGAAAGATTGGCCATCCTCCTTTACGACAGGTCGGGTGCGAGTGAGGCCAAACCCGCCCCGACCCACCCGATGTGCAGCCCTATTTGCAACTTGCAGGGAAGGAGAATTGGTGTTTCAATTCACCAACAATTCATGCATAGAACACTAGCAGAAATGCACTGAAGGTGCTCGCTAAATTGCCTGAGTGAATGACCGTGAATAAATTCTGATTTTGGGTGCTTACTCTAAAATCCTGATTTGGGCCGTGAGTTTGGATCTGTTTCTACTAGGATTTGACAAGCTTGCCAAGGGGTTTGGAAGTGACTTTAGAGTTTAAGGTTGATTTGAAAACTTGGGTTTGTTTACTAAATCCAATTTGCATGGGAAGAAAAAGGTATGAGGAAACCTTTCTTTAGTATTGTTTTGAATTCCATTTTTATGTAATTTGGTTCTATGATATCGTACTCAACGGAATTCGTGATTCATGCTTATTCTCCTTGATTTTGATTTTGATTTTGATTTTAGGGTTTTTAAGTTAAAACTTTGGGATTTTCCCCCAAATTTGTTAGTAATGTCATACTCATGGTTAATGGTTGAATGGGTTTGTGTAGTTTGACCCAGATTCAGGTTGTAATGTAGATTTGCTCACTTCCTCTTTTTCTTGCAACACTAAAAATCTCTGTTCTTGTTTTATTGATATCCTTAGATCCAGCCGTTGGAACATGATGAAATTTTAGTATGTTTTTCTTAAGTCATAATAATACGATCAAAATTTCATAAGAATCAGGTTCCATTTACTACTGCAAATATTTCATAATCCATGACTGCATTGTGCAGATTTTAAATTTGGAACAACTGACTGATATTAGTGTTTCCTATTATCCGTATATCGGATGAAGCTGAATTTTTAGTATGTTATTTAGTATTCTGTAAGTAAAATGCTGTAAAACTTTCAAAGAAATCTGATCTTTTAGGTACCCGAAACAGCTGTGTTACTTAGTCTCTAGGTACAGAATTTGGTTAGAACATAGATAGGTTTGATACCTCTAGTTTTGAAGTTAGGTTGAACGGAATTAGTTTATTTTTGGATATGATAAACCCATTTTCATGATGATACTACTGTAGAAATTTCAAAGCAAGTTGATCTTTGCAACTACCCCTAATAGGCAATGTTCTTCAGATTCGATTGTAGGATTGCAGCCTGAACTGTGCATATAGAATCTGTCATTACTTGATACCTAACCGTCACTTTCAGTTCAAATTTTTATAGAACGTCCCTGATGTAGTTGTGAATGTATGGTTAAAATTTTATCATGTTCCTACAAGTATAAGACATGTTTTTGACAGGGACAGCAGACTATGTTCCCAGGACATATTCCTGAATTTTCATGTACATGGTTTAAGTCTTGTGTTATGTTTGAATGTGCTGAGCAATTTGAATGTTTCATGTAGTTGAATATGTGTACTTGAACTGCTGTTTGAACTATGGTCCTTTTGTTGCCTTCTTAGAAATGATAGGCACCTAGGACTAGGAGTTTGAAATTTATAAAGAAGGAAGGGCTAACCTTAAGTTTAGCTTGTATAGTAATTATCTGTGTGTGGACCATTTCATATAAAACGGTACCTGATGAGTTATAGTGGTTATGTGTGTCAAAGTTCTTTGTTGTTATCAGCATCATTGTATGACTATTAGGTCTTCAGTGGTTATGCTTTTCTTTAGTAAGCCCGAGTCCACTCTTTATGTGGAACATTTTATTTGAAGTGTAATGTAATTTCTCTTAACTTTTATGAGTTTGGAAACTGTAAAACTAGTTTTCGGGTTTTGCTTTGCTCATTAAATAAGTGGAGAACTATCTAAGTGATAGATAAATTTTCTTAGTGACATGTGCTCCAAACTGTTAGTGGACTATGGTTTGTATTGCTAACATAACAAGTTGACTTTGGCAATAATGATTGAGGTAAGGTTTTTTCTAGTAACAGTGTGTGAGCAAAGAATCATATTAACTCCCTTATTAAATTGGAAATTTGAAGGTATATTTGAATGGAATTTAGATCAGTTTTCACTTTGATTTATAGTGTATCTGAAACTCTCTTTAGTTAGCCTATTATTTTGGACATTTACCCCTGAAATATAACGGATCCGCTTTGGCGCTTAGTAAATTACTGTAGTGGACGTATGATACATTCCTTATGCAATGTGTTTGGATAGATCAATTCTCATAATTTAAATATTTCTATTTTAGTATTTATGCTTCCGACCAAGTATCGACATCTATCTACCTTTGAGCCTTGTTGTGCTTCCAGTGTATTATGAGATTCTCATTTTGTGGATGTTAATTGGACAATATACACCTGTTCTGTTAACTTAAGATATTATATTATTGTGTTAGTTTGTACAGTACACTTAGTCTCGTCATGACTAACGTAATGGATGATTCATGCGAAGTCTCTTTCTTTATACCTTATCTTGTAGTCTATTGTTGATCTTGAGTGGCAGGTACAATTACAGAAATATACTGATATCTTGTTCATCAACGGATAGCTGCTAAAGTGATTGATGTTGATGTAGTATGTGAGGGATAGTTTTTGCTATGTAACTCATACTATCTATGATATCTAAAGCTAGATATAATTATAGCTATGTCTAGAGATAGTTACTGCGACGACAAGCAGTTCATACTATCTAATCAGAGATAATTGCTATCAAGGTGTTTAGTTCATACGATCTAAAAAATACAAGACGAATTACGATCGTGCTTGATCCCTTCGAGCAACGAAGAGGGTACGTAGGCAACCACTATGCGGTTCAGCACAACTACATGAGGTTGTTCATATCGTCTAAAAAGGGTTGGTTGCTGCTTGGCAGTTCATACCATCCATTCGGAGATGATTGTTACCTTGGCAGCAAGAGGTAGTTGCAGTGCTGGCTGTTCATACTACCTTGAAAGATGATTACAACTTCTTCGAGGTTGTTCATATCATCTAATGAGAAATGAAGGGTGATTGTTGGATGCCAATTCATATCACCAAATAAGACTTGGAGATGATTGTTGTCATTTAGAGGCAATTCATATCATCTGAGAAGAATGGTTGTTGTTTATGATGATAGTTCATACTATCGATCTGAAAATGATTACTAACTCTTTAGAGTAGTTCATATCATTTGTAAAAGATGGTTCGTTGAGCTTGACCTAGTATTGTGAATTTTCAGGCCCACCGGGCTTTCACCTACATGTGGCTATCCGGAAGACCGTCGCTGGAACGGTGGTAGACAACGAGACTGATCATCCCGTTCCGTCGTTGGAACGATGTGTGTTGTCAGGCCTGCTATCTCCCACTTATGAGTGGCAACCCGGAAGACCATTAGCTGTATGGTGGCTAGTATTCGACTACTCTAGCAGGAGATATTATATCTTCATAACGAAACGATGGGAATCCTATGTAGGATTCGACGACCCTTACAAAATTGTGGAATCTTTTGGGATCCATGGGTATATGGTATGGGACATATGCTCAGAAAATCCTAACCCTCGAATCAGTGAGATTTCTGTGCAGTAGTCTCAGTATCTAAAGTTTAGTGTTTTATAAGAGATGACCATTACGAGATGTGGTAATTCATATCATCAGTTGATATCGATAAATATCAGAAATGATATCAAAACTGTAAAGCAGTTTTACAGATTCGATGACCCGCGGAATAAGAACTATGTCTATATGCTTATACAACATTTGGGAAACTATCAATTACATTTGCTTGGTAAAATTTATAATTGGTCCGAAAAATTAGTAATGTTGGCTCCTCGAGTGGTATATCGGGAAGTTGGAGCTGGCCTAATGGGCCGAAACCCGACCCATTGGAAGCAAAAAAAATTCCGGTCTGTCACATAACCTTTTGGGGGGTTTCACTCTATTCATTGAATCTTATTTATGTCATCATTTATATAACATTAAGTGCCCTTTCTGTAGAATCCTATGTTGTGTTGGACATTATCTTCAAATTCTTTTAAACATAGGAGACGCAACATATGCCAACCCTTGGAGGACGCGTCATCATCTAATTTGGAGCATAGTCTTTTGGACAACATAATATTGTAGCTTTGTCTCTTTTCGCTATAGATATGCAGATGAAAAGGCATAAAATCTAATTTTTTTTTATTTTTTTTTTCAAATACCATCAATTTAGTTTAGTCTTTAAAACAGGTCTTCTTAATAATGTTTTAGTTTCTAAAGGAAGATTAAATCTACTCCATCCGATGTTGTCATCTTCATAAGAGTCTGAATCCATCAAAGTTGAATAGCCATTCATTCTTGCATTTATAACAAATCATAAAACTTATATTACGAAGTATTATATTTATCTCTGATTTCATCAGTGTAATGTGTTTTTGCAGGGAAATCTTGGGTCTTTCCAGTACCATTTGCGTCAGGTTGGTGTTTTAGTTCCTCCACTCACAATTACAGTTAACCCTTTAATTTAGCTTCGGGTCGCCTTTTGATTGCTGTTTGGTTTCTATCGATGTCTAATTTCATAAATATAATTTTTTGGTGCAGGGGAAGCATCACAACATTTGCACAACCTCGGTGCTTCATTTTCTTCACTAACCTTTACAGCTAGCCTTCCGATTAGGCTTCGATTATTGATCTACATCTATATTTCGGTATGTTTTCTAATTTATTTGAAAAAAATCCCTAAGTTTTCAATCATCACCCAAGAAAGTTATCGGGTATTCTGTTATTCCATAATTGACAATTATATGAACCCTAATCTCAGTAAGATGGCTTCAAACGATAAAAATATTGTTGTTTGTGTCTATTTAGTTTATCATACAATCAACTTTGGGGGCTCATTTTTCTCGAGTACGCTGAATAGAGTTTATGTTAGGAATATATTACGAGAAAAAGTGAGGAAATGAAATGTTACTTAATTCGTTAAGGGTCACATTCATCCATATCGGTTATTGTTTCTAGCGGAAAGGAGCATCCAACTCGGATTAGTTATCTCCATGATTTCCAGGGATTTCCTCAGTCACCTATGTTTTTTAACGAATGATGTTGCTTCACTCATATTGAAGTATTGTGTATGTCCGGATACATCTTTAAACATATTATTAGGAATTCTTGATGCAAATGAATCAGGTCAACATCTGTGCGGAATGATTTATTTTCTTACTTTTCTTTAGATGGAGCATAATACATTTAAAATAGAGTGCATTTAGAGTAGGACGTGCTTCAAGAGCGGGTTCAAAATCTTTTAGAAGCAAGTGTTTTTCATGAATCTTCTGTTTGGTAGCTAGCCAAGTATTGTACATGAGTCAACAAATTATTTTATTTTTATTTCTTGACTGATCTTTGACGATCGCGGTAACTTCGACGCCACAAAGGTTAAAATATATTTTGCAATTGAATTTGATTATGATATGTAATATTTTTATAGTTAATACTTAATACAGAATGCATGTGTACCCCACCCATCCTTTGACCTATTTTCTTTCACTTATCTTAGGTGGCTTTGTTTCAACATTTGGATTATTTAGTACAGTTCTGCTATAAACATTTTGTTTCTTCATTATTTGTAGGTTGTTGTACTATTTATTTTCATAAAACAAGATAGATGATAAAGCCTTAGTAATGCTTTCACTGTTTCAAGGAGTGAACATGAATAGTTGTTTAAATCGACGTAACATTATACCTTGATCATCCGCTAAGTGAGGGTACTATTTAATATGAGTTTCATAAATGGTTTATTCAAGAGGTTGATGTGTAATCTTATTGAAGAACAGTGCGGGCAGAATTTATTAAACCATTTCCTCACTTACATAATTCACGTAGTATTTTATCATTGTAACTTACAGGTGCTAAAAGGATTTAGAAAACAATGTCGAATATGAGTTCTCAACTCAAGTTGTACATGATCATCCATTGGGTGAGGGTAGTGCCAAATGTGTACTTCTTAGATGGGCTAAACAAAAGGTTAGTCTGTAATAATATCTTTGTCGATTTTGTGTTTCTAACTGGATTTAGAATACATTTCACACTTATAACTCATGTATTTATTTATCATTGTTTTGTAACTTAATTACATGTGCTTCAAATAGTATAAGCTTTAATACTCCATGTATTCTTGCACCGTGTGGCCTTAAAGTAGTCGTCTCATTTGAAATTTAAAGGCAAGCAGTCAGTCAAAAAAAATAGTATATAAGGAAAATATAATGCCATACATAATGTCATGGAGATGGAACTTGGTCCCATGTCTTTGGTGTTAAATTTCTTGAATCTTCCCCATGAAATTCTGATGTAGGATAAAACGAAAATATTATTGAGTCATGTGAGATTGTCTATTAGAAATGAATTGAAATTAAATTGATTTTGCTCGATAAATCAGATGAATTTTTTATGGAAGTATTTGTAATTGTAACCTAAAATCCTCTTGAAAGATGGTGTTTTCCGCAAAATACTATGGAATAGGAAAATAAAAATAAAATTGTTCACACGAAATGATCAGAACACGACCATCATTTGATGGGTAACTGGAAGATAATACATGCCCTTGCCGTCACGTACGGGTTAAGCCCTAGTACAATTATATAACAAATCAATTGGATTATCTGTATCCATTCCGTCCATCCATGCATCCATTGGATGCAGATGTCAAATTTAAAATTCGCTATGAATTGGATTGAATGCGGATGATGTGAAAATCGGTCTATACTGGTCCATGCTCACCCCTATGAGTAAGTATTCATAAATACCCTTAGGTCCTAAGATCAATCCACACCAGAACCAAAAGACTTATAAAAAAACTCATTTTCTCCGAAAAGAACCCATGTTAAATGGTATATAGTTTTGGTTTTTATGCACGTAGCTCTAAATTTACTATCCATAGGCCCAAACACTAGCTAGCTATATATCAATTATCAAACTGAGAAAGTAGTAAGTTTGAGTTGAAAGGATTTTCTATTATTGAAAGATACCCAAAAGCAATTACAATTATAATTACCAACTTTCATCAAGCTATAACAGACTGTTATAACAGAGAGGACTCATAGGTCCATTGTTACGATGAAGTAAAATAAAATCCTATCCTGTGATAGAAACTGAACAGTGATATGATCTCATCACCTCCAAGCTTTCTGATAAAATATTAACACATCGGTATCTATAATTCCAGTACACATGGTAACAAACTCGTAGTGGTCAAAAGATAGCTAGGCTCTTCGATCAACAACCCTTTATTTAGTAGCAGTAGTAGCTAGTACCTACTTAACGTGTTGGCATATATTTGGTGAACAAACGTTTGGAACGTTTGTAAGTGATATACAAGAACTGTTTGATGAATTTTGAGGTGGTAAACAAGGAAGCTTCATTATATCTGCAAGTGAAACAGAAGGAAATGTAGGTAGGCTACACGAAACCGAATTAAACTTTGGGAGTGCTACACAGTCGGTAGCATATGCTTGTGCAAGTGTTACACAATTGATAGAAGAAATTTTATTTTTTGTAGACAAGGAAAAGATTCGCTAGGAGTTGTAGTAGTAGTAGTGTTATTGTTTGTATCTGTAGTAGGAATATTAGTAGTAGTAGTGTAGTACTGTTTGTATTGGTGGTAGGAGTTGTAGTTGTAGGATAGTTTGTATCGGTAGAAGCAGCAGTACTCGTAGGACAGTTTGTATTGGTACTAGGAGTGGTTGTAGGGCAGTTTGTGTCCTTAGTAAGAGCGGTAGTAGGAAAGTTTGTATCGGTAGGAGGTGTAGTAGGAGAGGTAGTATCAGAAATTGACTGCCCAAAATAAGATCGAGCTGTCGTGCTGTTTGTTGATGCTAATGCTATGATGAATAAACAAAAGACAGATAGAAATACTTTAGAAGAACCCATTTAGGTTTGATTGAAAAAAAAAAGATGAAGAGAATTCGTTGTGGAATGAGTTTTGGTTTGCTTAACATTCATTTATATATATGCAAAATTACAATGGCTCAAGCTGGACTTATCTGTTAAGAGACCATCTCAAATCACGTATTGATGTGCTACAAATTGAATACATATGTACAAAAAATGTAATAGGATTGTTATTGGTGAAGAATAGTTATGGAATCAATCTATTATATTTCTCATTTTTACAATAAATCCAACAACTATAATAGATATAGTTAATGCAATTAATATTCTAGGTTAATTGACTAGCTATCTAGCTAATTAATCTCACATTTATGATATAATTAATCTAAAATTGTCTATTTTTTGTTACTATGAAGATACATATGGATATCATCCAGTGATTAGACCCGTCCGTGAAAACTTTAAAAATCATGATTGCAACCATGACCCCATCGGTCTAATTCCAGATTCTTTAAGACATTTGATCATAGAACTTGCAGGGTGAATTGTACAACCAATGGTAGAAAATTAGCATTTGATCGTAAAAATAAAGAGATTTTAGTTGTGCATCTACCGTGTAGCATGGGTACTTGAACAATTACATTCGAGGTAATCACCTTATAAGTAGATATTCGTAGTACTACCACAACCTATATGTCCATGTACACCTCATCTAACTATGTACCAGACTCTACCAGTTTATGGCCGTAGGTATGGCGTATGGGTTCCTCACTATGCCCTCTATTCTCTTTCACCTTTATGGATGCATGAGTAAGAAAAAAGTAGTTCACTTATTATCATTTACCATTACACCCTCACAGGTTCACACTATAAAATGGAGCCTTCAGTGAATACAAGAGACAGAGTGAGCGAGCTTGATTATAGCTAGTTTTAGAGAAAGAGAAAAAGATTGTATTCAACCATGGAGATTCATAAAAAGATGATTCTTCTGATCATGATCGTAACTATGTTATTTTTGGATACTACTTACTATCCTAGAGTTTTGTTAGTGGTGTTGCTTCCCAGGATTCCAAAGCTAGTGATATCGGCACTACTAGTTATAATATGATCAATAGCGGTTCTACTAGTTATAACGTGATCAACGGGGCCGATGGAACCATATATGATAATATAGTGTTTTTACTTTATAATTTGTACGTGGATTGTAAATTTGTAATCAGTTCAAAAATCTTGTTGTTAATTGTTATGTGTTTATAGTTTTGTGAATTATAATTTTATGTGGATTGTAATCAGGAAAAACAGATACATGAACTTTGAGCAGGTACAGGAAAAACTGAAGAAAAAAAAAAGGTACATGACCGGAACCGAACCGAACAGATGGATACGGTTCCATAACCGAACCGAGAGTATAGGGTACATGTACACATGTAGAGAAACGACCATAGGGAGTTACAAATATTCGGTTTTGCTAATAACCGAGCTGAACCGACCTTTGTGCACCCCTATCCATAACCCAATTAGAATCTGATCCTAACTCGGGAGTGGTTGAAGAGCAGAAATTAGACATGGAACTTTCCAATTTATTTTCCATCCCTCGAAGAAAGGAAAGCTATAATTCAAAATGAAGGTTCGTTCTGGTTTAATCAACTAGAGGCATTTCAAACGAATTGGGATGGTAGTGATTCTAGCGAAGGTGGTTCGATGACAGACATGCTCATAAGTAGCCATCTCATTGCTAACGAAATCAGATCCGTCTCAGAATCCTTACTAACGAGTCACTTCGGGGAGGAAATAATAGATGAAGTATTTGTTAGGTTCAGGGAGAAGGTCGAAGAATATGTTGTCAAAGAGAAAACCGAGTACACTAACCTTGTTATCTCAGTGACCAAGGGTTGAATGATCTAAATCACGTCTCTAACCCATACATTATGTCTTATGTGCTACAATTCATATGGGTAAGGACTTTGGAGTAATTTTTTCTTTTTATTTAGTTGTGTTATATAAAGTTTTTGTAATGATCTGCATTGTAGAGTTCTGATGCATCCGAGCATGCAATTTCCTCCATGTGCAAGACGTCTTCAGAATTAAAAAGTCAGTTTTACTATTTTAGAAAAGTTTGTTTTTATTGATAATATCTAATTAAAATAATTATAAATAATATTAAATTAAATTAATTTTTGAATTTTAATCAAATTATAATAATTATTTTAATTTTCCACTTTTTATTTATTTGTTTATTTATTTATTTAAGAGCTCTATTTTACTGAATTTTCAGAAGAAGTTATTTGTTTTTTC
>JAJJMC010015431.1:4649348-4704915 GCA_023531435.1 Papaver californicum | reverse complement strand
CCCATATTAAGACGTTTTAGCCTAGAGTTTGCAGCTGCCAAAATGATATAAGTAATGGTAGAAACAATACTAGAATTTGAATTGCTGGTCTTCAAATGGGAAGATTTTGTTAGTAGATAATCACATTATTATTTTTATTTTACCTTCGCTCATCCTTTAGGTCATTATGATTCTAAGGTTATGTATAACTCTGTGGTTTTGTATTCTTTAAAATAAAATTACATCGTTTTATTTATAATAAAAAGAAACAATGTAGATAGAAACGAACTGATTAGTGTAATTTAATGTGGGATTTTCATACTGTCAAGGTGACTATTGATTAATGTAAATTTAATGAGGGGTTGCCAATACCTGATGGTTACGTCTTGATCTGTATACACTTTTTTTTTCATGGCATCGCATTTAGAAGCATAAAATTGCTCCAATTTTGATGCATGATGAGTAAGACAAAGGTAGTTCAACTATTAATTAGATGGTTATTAAATACTTATCATTACACCCTCATAGGTTCACATTATAAATTTAATGGAATGGTGAATGTAAGAGATCACAGTGTGAGCGAGCTAGATTAGCTAGTGAGAAAGAAATTAAAAGATTAAATGCACCATGAAGAATGATAAGAAGGTGTTTTTACTTTTTGTGATCGTAGCAATGTTTTTTGTGGATAGTACTTCTTATCCTAAGAGTTTCAATATCCTAGGTGGTGTTGGTGCTCAGCATACCGAGGAAAGTGATATTGTTACTACTATTTATAACGTGATCAACGGCATCAACAAAACCATAAATGAATATAGCCCCAACAACGTTGAAATACTACCACTTATATCCATATCCACACCATCGGAATTTGTACCAGCGGAATCATCACCACCTAGGTCCGTAGGCTGTCTTTTGGGCATGTAACCTACACTTCTTCAAAACGATCTTTGAGATGGGAGACTAAAAACCTGTCAAAAGAATGTATATATATTAAATAAAAGCCACAATCATTTATGGTACTCTACATCTCTATTCTACAATAAGCTATATGTATTATAATCAACTATATTAAGGGTCCAATTAGTCTCGACTTATTTCAAGACAACACAAAATAAATAAAGTCATAAAAGGGACCGGGCTATAAATTGAATGCCCATAAAATCTTGAATATTGTGTTCGTGCACGTTTGATGCAAAATAAGTGCATAAGTGAAAGTATGTATTCCTTGTGGAGAACAATAAAAAGAAACACCTATAACTATGTCTCAATTCATTGTGTTCAGTCCATTTTTCATGTTCAAAGTCAGAGAATTATACATATGGCGATGAAAAAAAAAACCCTTTTCATATTTTTCATCAATAAACAACATCTTACAACTCGAATATGCCTATATACAGATAAACATCACAAGTGCATAAGACTTTAACTAGTAGGAGTTAATATAATCGACGTAGGGAGGTTCTGATAGGGTATCATACCCATATTTGACAAAATACAAGTTTTTTTTTTTTGAATACGATAATTATTTATTCATTTAAAAGAGAAATCTCCTTAGCATTAACTTTTGACACCATCTCTGATTACTAATGGATACGCTAAAAGGAATCATATATCGTGCACCCACAAAAAATTAGGTGCACAAGTACCCCTTATTTTATTAGGTAATTGATTTTTGAATTCACATCAAAAATCATATAAAAAACCCAGCATAGCGGGCGTTGGCATTAGGCCAGCGCCCTAAGGACGTTTCACTTCCTTTGGCACTGGACTAATGCCAGCGCCATTCCTTTATCACCCGTCCCTGAGGACACGCCCTTTTTTATAAGTGATGTTCCTCAGGGATGTGTCATTACTTATGGCTTTGTCCTAATGCCAACGTCATTCCTATATGACTCTTCATCAAGCCTCTTCGCCAGGTTCTTGAGTGTGCCTCGACTGGTCCCTGGAAACTTTCGCGTAATCTTGGCTTCAAACACTTCTAAATTTATGCCATGTTACTCCTAAGCTAGTACATGACCATAACTTACTAAAACAACTAGACTTGACACTAGTTAGTTTACTTAAACAACTTAGTGAACTAAGCAACTTGCCTCATTAATTTAACAGGTCATTGACATGACTTAACCAAAATAGTAGTAGTTCATGACTCTATTATTTTTTACGAGATATAAAATACAATACATGAGGGGATTCTCATTGGGGTATTGCTTTAGAGGTACGACACACGACAAGAAGGTAATATGTAGTGGGGCGGTTAAAGAGAAGTTGAGAGGATGAGGATTAGTGGTCATACAGTTCTCCTGACTTATTGTATATGACTCCAATACAATCTCCACGATCGTCACTTCTCCATCTCTTCGTAACTTCCACCACTTACGAGAAATCAGGATGTTCACTATAAAACTATAAATAGATGGCTTCATCTATTTGGCACAAAATAGACAAAAAAAAGATTTCCCATAAAAAAATTCTTAAAACTACAGACTACCATTTTCATCACATAATGATTTCTCAACCTTCTTTGCTTCCCTCCCCTAAGATCAACCCATTATCTTCAGCTTTGTGACTGAAGCAGGACGTGATTGACCATATTTTGGTTTAGGCTCGTCCTGTTCGATTTTGATCTCTCGAACCTTCTGAAAGTACTCTTTTGCAGTACATTTGTTTTAACCCTATAACATTTACTTATATTAGTTTTTTGAGCTAGACAAAGCATTAGAATTCATCTTGAAATTTCTACTAAAATATATACATAAAAGTTTGTAGAAAGCCGAAAATACGTTTCCACTATCATTTACATATGAAAATTGTAATCAGTTGATATTAGTTATTGTTCCATTGATAGCATTTACTAAGGAAATATTATCAGAGATGAACAATATGTTATGTATTTTTTGCTGAGAATCCCATTCTATTGCATGTAATAGAGCTTGTAACTCTGCTTCGATTACTGATTTTGCATCCTTGGTCCAACATCCTTAAGGAAAGAAGGAGAAAGGAATATCTTTAGGTATTTTTTTCCAGTTATATCCACATAGAAGAAAAAAAAATGTAAAATTTATAAATTACATACTTCTCAACCTGTGACACGGATATTTGTAAATTTTATACTGTTAGAAAGCATTTTAAAACACATATTTAACGAATATAAATATGATTATCATATTATACATATCTTTTATGCTAAGATTTAAAAACAATAATCTATCAAAAGAATAATTTAGAAATATTGGCTTGTTTAATGAAATAGTTTAATTTATTTGAAACAAAATATAAAGTGACTATTTTAACTTTTATAAAACAGAAAGAGTAGTAATTATATATCTAGAACCAATGATTTGAGAAGAAATGGTCTTCGCTCCTTAACTGAAATCTATTTACTCTTTTTTTTCATCGCATCATCGTATTAAGAATCATAAAATGATTCCAATTTTGATGCATGATGAGTAATACAAAGGTTGTTCAACTATTAATTTGATGGTTATTAAATACATTGATTTGATGGTGAACAAAAGAGATCACGATGTGAGCGAGATAGATTAATTAGCTAGAGAAACAGAAATTAAAAGATTAAGTGCACCATGAAGAGTAATACGAAACTGTTTTTTTTTCCTAATCATAACAATGCTTTTTGTGGATAATATTTCATATCCTTAGATTTTCAATATCCTAGGTGGTGTTGTTGCTCAGGATATCGAGGCCAGTGCTACTGGTATTATTATTTACAAAGTGATCAACGACAGCATCAGAACCATAAATGAATAAGGCCCCGACAATTTTAAAAATGTTGATACGTCGTCGCAAGAACTTCTACCACCTACATTTGTATCTATGCCATCAGAACTCGTACCAGCGGAATCACCACCACCTATGTCTATAAGCAGTCTTTTGGACACATGACCTATAATTCTTCAAAACGACCTTTGAGATCGAAGACTAAAATTTTGACATAAGAGTTCATGTTTAAATAAGAGCCCCAGTCACTTATGACTATCTTAATTAGTGTTCCAATTAGTATCGACTTATCTCAAGATAATATAAAATAAATAAAGTCACAACAAGAGCCTGGCTATTAATGGAATTTGTATAAAATCTTGAATTGTGTTTATGTACGTTTGAAGCAAAATAAATGTATAAGTATGTAACTTCCTTGAGGATAACAATAAAAATAAAAACCTAAAACTAAGTTTCGAATTATTAGCTTCACCTTAATTCTACTAATATCATTCGTATTCTGACTCTTTCTGCACACATTCGAGAATACTAGAAAACACTCATTATCTTGATCATCATTATAACCAAATTCGCCATATAATATGGATTTAGTGATATCTTCTCTATTATTTTTATTCCTTTTTAAGACCCTACCTTTCTTAAAAGATCGAGCACTGCTTGTTTGAACTTTAAGAATTTAGAATAACCTCATAATATATTTTTCAGACCAATTACACTTGAATGCAGATTTTGTATGCAAAGTTAATCAGCTACCTTATTTGGTCCATCCATCAAATATCCTTGACAAATGAATTACATGAAAACAATTTATATCATGGATTTAATCAAAACTTTAAGTTTGAGTCATCACAGAAAGTTCGTTTTTCGTGTTCAAAATTAGAGAATTATACATATATACGCACATATGTAGAGATGGAAAAAGAACACTTTTTGTATTTCCCATCAATTAACAACATCTTACATATCGAATATGTCTATTTATTCAGAAAAAAACATCACAGACGTATACAATTATTTTTTTCCAAAATAAAAGGTTTAAAATATTATTTAAATTTTCAACAGCATATGCAAACATTAATCAGTGACAAATAAATATTAAACTAACTAGTATAACTAGTATGGTACAAAATCATACCTCACAAAAATTAAGCTTAGATAGAGACGAATTGTAATGACTTTAATGTACCTGAAGTGATGGGGAACCAACTTAGAAGAAGACTCAAATTAATGTGAGAGGTAGAATATGAACATCTCAAAATCTATTTACTCCTTTTTTTCCATCACATCACATAAAGGAAACATGATATATATTGAAAACATACAATACCCTCAATTCCCTTTCACATTTTAGATTCATGATAAGTAAAACAAAAGTAGTTTGATTATGAACTAAATAGTTATTAAATATATTCTTATTTATTATTACGCCCTCAAAGTTAACACTATAAAATGGAGTGGTGAAAACAATAGAAGAGACAGAGTGAGCGAGCCAAATTAGTTAGTGAAAGAAATAAAAAAAAACTCTACCATGGAAAGAGATATGAAGGTGTTTTCTCTAATCATGATTGTAATAATGCTTTTTATGGATATTACTTCTTATCCTAAGAGTTTAAATATCCTAGGTGGTGTTGCAGCTGCCCGTGAATTTGAGGCTAGTGAAACTAGCACTACCAGTTATAATGTTATCAACGGCGCCAATGGAAACATAAATGATAATGGCCCCGACAATGTTGAAAACAGTGATACATCGTCGCAAGAACTACCACCACCTACGTTTGTATCTACCCCATCAGTGGAACTATCACCACCGACGTCTGTATCCACACCATCGGTGGAACTATCACCACCTGCGTTTGTATCTACACCATCGGTGGAACTATCACCACCTACGTCCGTACCTACACCATCAGTGGAACTATCACCACCTACGTCTGTATCCACACCATCTAACGTTGTAACCTTTTATGGTGGTAGGTATGGTTTTCCTTGGTGGCCAATTCAAGTTTCAAAATATATGCATGATAAATCTGAGTCAGCATCCAAGCTTCCTTGAAAAAACAGACATAACTGCAGCCATAAAGGTTGCATTTTAGGCATGTGACCTATAACTCTACGAAATAATATTTGGGACGGGAGACTTAAAGATTGTCATCATATACTAAATAAGATCCACAATCACTTATAGTCATCTGCCTCTACTCTACAATAAGTTATAAATATTATAATTATCTATTCTAATGTCTTATTTTCGACTTCTCTCAAAACAGTGCATACAAAATGAATAAAGTCGCACAACGGATCCAAATGCATCGTGTTAAAAATCTTCAACTAAGTTCATGTATTTTTGACGAAAAACAAGTGAAAGTATGTAACTTTTTTTAAGGAGAATTATAAAAACAAAACTTATTGTTGAATCTCTAACTCATTTATTTCATTATTAAATCTTAACTATATTGGTAACATTTGTATTCTGGATCTTTCATTCGAAAATATTGGAAATTATTCAATATCTTTTTCATCATTATAATGCTTGTTGGAAAACTCTATGTCAGACTTGATTAATCGCTTTTTGTTGTTCAAACTGAATGGGTTCTCTTTGTAATTTTCTAATTATACCAAATTCTTATAAGTTTAATTAATCAAATTTGATTTTTCTCGTTCTATCCGGAATATCCAATAACTCAAAACTGATCGGCTTTCATTTTTACTTTTTGTAAGTGGACCCTAGCTTTTTTCAACAGTTCAATGGCCCCTCCACATAATTTTTCTGAATTTTGAATAATACTCAAGATCCTTTGTTTTCGATTATCTAATAAATCACTTAATGAAAGTAGACTATGAGACCCTAAATATTTTTTTCGGGTCTAATTAAACCCATTATCTGAATTCTACTCTTAAAGTACGTACAATTCTAATATTCAAATATTTCTACACTATTTATCATGCTGGCCAAATATAAATTAAGGATATTTTTTCATCGAACACTAGTTAGTGTGGATTGGGGAAAAATCACCATTACCATATCTCCCTCACACCCACTATACTACAGCAGCAGAGCTTCCCTTGCGATGTCTATACTGCAAAAACCTTACCATCTCGCTATCTCACACTTTCTCAACTTTCTTTCCAACACCTTCTCATTAAAACCGAAACAGTTTTAGGAATTTCAATTTAGAGGTTTTTAATCTCATACTTTTGTGATGGGAAATACAATGGAGGTAAGCATTTTAGAATGACATTTTGTGTATTGCAAAAGTTTTAGGGGTTTTGCAATAATTCATTTTCTTTAACAAATTGATGAGATGGGTTGTTAGAAATAAATGTGAATTTATGTTATATCATTTGAATTTGTGAATCCCTTAACATGCTAAGTTGGTTTTCGGTAATATTCAAATTAGGGTTCATGTTGAAAAATGTGGCAATTTCGATACAACTTGCATAATTACAATTGAAATAGTATGAGGTTAATTATTTTAATTTCATGAATTTGCTTGTGTTGATTTGTGTTCTACACACATGCTTTACTTTCATGTGAAATGGGTTTGAATAAATTGGTGAGTTCACTAATAGAAATTAGAGAAAGTGAGAGTTGGGGTTTACTAAGGTTTTTGAATTTTATGTGAACCGATATAAGTATACAAAACATGTATGTAACTTATGATATGTATACTTAAAATCCTTATGGGTTGTTTGTAGGTTTGGTTGGTATGAGGATGGAGTGCATGCTTAAGAATTGAATTATTTCTCTAATGATATTTCTTATTTTTCAATGGAGACAACATGTTTGTCAAATGTCTCAAAGAATTTCCATTTTGTAGCATGTTTGTAGTTTCCACGATGGAACCTTAATGCTTGTCTAGAGACACCGTGACATATGATTTAGCCTTAAGGTTGAACTAGGAAGTTGTAGATAATTATCGAGTGATTTTACAAAGCTATTACTTTTCAATTTTGGATAAATGAGTAATAGGATATACGCGCTTTGGTGTATGCTATGAAAAACGATAATAAAATTAGTCTTTCGATGATTGCACGAACAACCTTTTTGGGGGTCAGTTCCGGTGCATATCTGTGGAGATTTAGCCAATGTTTTCTTCACAAGAAATGTTTGCTTTGGTGCTATCTAGAACCTCTTAAAAGGGCATGATGTTTGGACATGTAGATTGGTAGTTATGGCTTAAAAGATATAGGCAGTCGCAACTGATTTTTCAGATGGGCAGCGCGTGATCTGGTTGTGTCAGCTGATTTTGGAGTACCTAGACTCTTAATTAGTCCTGGATGTCTTCTAAGAAGATGTAGAGGGACTTATATAGTTTCCAACTGGATATTGTTTGCTTATTTTCGATGCCTAATGAAGCCTGTAAAGAATTTAGAAAACAGCATGTCAGAGCTGATTTTTGGAATAATGATTATGTCATAGTTTTTCTTGTGATGTTTTTCTGTATTTTTGCAAACCATTGGCAGAAGCAGAAGAGCATGTCGGAGGCAACCATGCCGTTCATTTGGGGCCATGCGGACTTGACGTCATCCCCACCTTCCTCCAGTATATCACTGGCAGTCCCTAGTGAGAGCGGCATGCACCTTGATTCTTTCGAAGCCTTCTGAATCAGAGAGATTCATACTGAAAGAGGTTGACAATAAGTTCTTTCAAAATTGACTATTTGTCCTTCAGGAAGAGGTGATCTCGTTCTGGGATGCTGTTCCGCCGTCCAAACGACGAGGACTGGATCCGCATTGAGAAATTTTAATAAAAGAATCAGTCTCCCCTTAGCCTGCAAAGGCTTTTCATTCAATAAAGTCTACCGATGCGCCAGACTGCGCTACACCTTGAGATCTGTCGTCCTCATTATAGTCCTCCTAGTAGAGAGAATCGAGTCCTTGTGAATGGGCAGAACCAGGTGCTCTTATTTTACAACGGTAGGGACGATTGCTTCCCCCTCTTACTAAGAGTGGTTACTAAATAGCAATTCAGGGGCCATCGGCATCATATGCCGCCTTTCATGCATAGCCCGACCGAAGGGGAGTATGAATTATCTCTGGATGTTACAGTAGAGAGATTTAGATATTTCTGAGCTCTTTTCAGTAATGAGTTTACTTGTATGATTAGTATAGTCCTCTGTTGGTAAATTCATCCAAGACTCGAGCTGATCTTTCTTTTCTGGCAGGCAATCTCTGTGATGCCCAAATATGAATTTGCAGCATTGATAGATTTTAACCCCATCCATGCAACTGATGTGCAACTTCCTGCTGGTGGGACTTTTGTGATAGCTCATTCCTTGGCAAAGTCCCAAAAAGCAGTAACTGTGGCAACAAATTACAATAACCGAGTTGTCGTCGTCTAGCGTCAGTGAGTTTTTGCTGTTTTTTGTTCGAACTTCTTCTGCTGCTATTCTCAAAAGTCTGAAGTATGAACTGTTGATTGAGTTTAATGTATGTTTTTTGGAATATTGCAGATTGTCCTTGGTATAAAGCTAGGGATGAAACCAGATGAGGCACCCTCCAAAGTCAAAACTCTATCTGATGAAACCAGAGGGTTTATGCATTTCGTTTGCTGACAGTCGTGGTTCTTCTGATCCTGTCCTTGCTGTCTGATGGCTTTTCTCCATAGAACTTGACTCTCCCTTTAGATTATTTGTTTTTAGGCTAATGGAATAGTGCCACTAGGAAACTTAGCCTTTGAGAGAATAGAGTGACTTGGCAAGAGATTGCTTTGTGCTAAAGGCAACAGAGAGGTAGTGGGATCTGGACAGGAAAATAGAGTTGATACTTAGGCTTTAGTTTCTGTTCGGGTGAGAGTCTGGCTATTAACTTGGTGAGTGTCTACTGACAAAAAGTGAACGACGGAACAATAAAAAGAAGTGGTTAGGTGGCGGACGTAAAATAAGAAGAGAGAATTTTCTCTTGGAGTTGGTTAGGCAGTAGGTGTTGTGTTAGGAGGCTTTTATGGCTGCCTGCTTCACGTGAGTTGACGTGACTGGTAAGAGGTATTAAAAGAAAGAGAAGAATGGACGTGACATAAAAAGTGGTGTTGACTGAGAGCTAGACCTAGTAGAGAGAGGGATGTACGGAAGAGAAGAGTAGGTTGGGTTCGGTGGCATCAATGAGTGGCTGGAGGAGAAAAAGCTGGCCTGGTTTGGGGGGACAAGGTCAGGTTTTGTTTCTGAAGTGGAGAGAGAGGTGGTAAAGTTTTGAGTTCGTGACAAGAAAAGAGGAAGGGGGTTCTTTTTGGATAAGTATTTATTATTGTTATTACCTCAGAAAAGCAGAGAAAATTTGTTGTTTTTTCGTACAGTTTTTATAGTTTTATCTCGCTCTCAAAATCAATATGTTTCAGTCCAAAACTGACAAAAGCCTGGACCCCCTACTATACATTCATCTGAATAGTATTCACATTCGTCGTTATTTTATAATTTTCCTAAAACAAATTGCAATGGGAAATGCATAGGGCAAAACCAATTTAACAACCTGGGAGAGCCACATATCTACCATCAGGAGGCAAGTTACTTTTACAATTTGGGCGGGAAAAAATGGCCTCAGGAGCCTAGAATTTCAAAATTATTAGGCTTGAGAGCCAGCCCACAAGGATGAGCAACTGCCGACCCTTGTCATTAACATTTAGTAAAAAGTTTAAGAAGAATTACTAATCCTGTAGATTTAATAGTTAAGATCATTGTATTTTATATAGGTAGAACTGGTAACCCCTGTAGCAGCTTTCTATAAATGGCCATCCATAAGCTGTGAAACTCTGGGATGCCTTCCTTCACATTAAGTTTCAAGTAAAACCAGGTTTGAGATGGAGTATAAACCGTGCTCCTGATCAAATCTCGTATGAAATTTGTTTTAAACCAGTCATAATGAGTGTTGTAATGACGTTACTTTCATATAGTTTGCTAGAACATATATCGGTATTGAAAGAGAAAATTCACACCTATTTATAAATGGGGAAGGAAAGAAATGGTTAAAATTATATTATTTTGATATTTTAATGCCATTCTTCTTATAGAAATGAACTTAATATTAATTTTTGGTAATACGTTTTTCCTTTAGGGCTCCACATTCTCACCAAAAATAATCACATTACGAACTATGGAACTTCATCGTGCATAAATTTAATTTCAACCGTCAATTTTTAATTGTTGATTTTTAATATGGTAGACAATGGTCTTTTATATATATTGGAATACACTCATTTTTGATAGAAATATAGCACTAAAATATATTGCCAGAAATTAATTTTAAATACATTTCCGTTTGTCACAAATAGGTTCATCAACATAGAAACCTAAAAAAATGAACAAAGGACCAGAATCCTTTCCTAGCCCCATAGACTCTTGAACTAGAAAGTAGAAACGATGGTATCTCTATTTAAAATGAACGAATATTAATTTTTTGTAGATGTTGTTATTAAGACAACAATTAAAACTTGGGGCACTTTTTCCATTGATATCAGCGGGAATCAAGTATACTCCTAGATTAAATAATGTACACAAGTTGTAAAAAGACTTTCGTTGGATATTTATATAACAGGCGGAAGATTAGTTATCCTCATATTTTGGTTGTGGACTGAGCAGTTGATGCCCTTATTGGTACCGCGACCCACACCCCGACCCATTGTATCGGAAGATGATGCATGATTGAGATTATATTTCCTTCTTCAACGTACCATATCTACGTTTTAACTGCAATCGGAAAACAACGTTTCCCATCTCATTACAATATATGGCTTTTAGGGACATCTAAACCCCAAAATCTGTCCAGATTCCAGAGTACTGTTTCCTCCTTTGATCATCTTGCCTCATGTCTAATTTAGTTTTCCTGGGAACAACCAAGTAGACAAATGGAATTGAAATCTCTACAAGTTTCAATCGAAAAATACTGATAACGGTTATACAACGGTCATAAGACTGCTACATCAGTCAAAATACTTTCATTCCGTTAGGAATTCAAAAGATCTGATGGAGAGAGGAGGATTCTAGAAAGTGGGTTTTATAGCCGTAAGATCTGAATTCCATCCCTTTAATATCGACCGTCTAGCACTTTCCTAAACAAACCCAATATAAAGCCTATTGTTCTCTCTTTTCTTTTCATCATTTCATTACTATTTTTTTTCTTCTTTGCCGCTCTGATGAAGTCGACGACTGAAGTGGTTTTTTCTTTTACGCCTCTCTCTTATTCTTCCGAACAAAATTTGATTGAAGAAGCCTGAAGTGGAGTCAAGACGCCATGGAAATGGAAGTAACACCGAGGCTTGTCTGAGTTTATTTTATCATTTGAAGAATGAATCGATGAAAATAAGTGTTCGCTCTTTTCATTATTTTGAAATTTCATATTTCCTCATCATTTTAATTATGTTCTTTTAATCAATCATCTTAGCTAGAAAAATACATAATATATGTTACCAACGTTTTAGGTAAAAAATTAGGGCAAATTAGGAAACATAGTAGAAAATTAGGGAAAATTAGGGAAAAATACATAGTATATACTTCCATTTCCATGACGTCTTGATTCTATTTCAGTCTTCTTTAATCAAATATTCTTCGGAAGAATAAGAGAGAGTCGGAAAAGAAAAAACCACTTCAGTCTTCTCGTCAACTTCATCAGAGCGGCGAAGAAGAAAAAAAATAGTAATGAAATGATGAAAAAGAAAGAGAACAACCCACTTTATATTGGGTTTGTTTAGGAAAATGCTAGATGGTCGAGATTAAAGCAAAACAAGGTTCACATGTCATTTTTAGTGTAACATAATTGGTGCAGTTATGCTAACTCTTTGATTACCTTATCCTACCTGCACTGTTCAGTCATTTATAACCTCTACTTCCATACTCGAGAACTTTGTATTTTACGTAGCAGGAGTTTTGAACTTTCTTTTCAAGTTCTATCTCTGAGATACGAAGAGAGTGCTACACTGAGGTTGATAACACTAAGGCTTGAGTATCTTGTCTAATTTTATTCTTCATTTTCTTTTACTTCTGATTTACTTATTACCTTTATCGGCTTTCTCTAATTCTTCACCTTTTTTTTGACTTGAAAAGGTTCGATTCTATTGAGAAAAAGAATGTTTTTTGAAAAGAGGCACATGCAGTGCTACAAAGAGGAAACAACCAGAACGAAGCAAACAGAAATGTACTAATTGTGCTACACAAAAACACCAGCCAAGGCCCCAAGAAGCACAAGACATCTCACCCTAAGCCAAACCAACCTGGCAAACTAGGCTGGAGTAGATCTTTTTCCACACCCCAAGTTCTCATTGTTTGTCACACCATTCCAGGACAATTTAGCCACTTCTTTATCCGATTTTGAAGGTTTGAACCTGTCCACAATTTCACCACAGATGATCTTTACTTCATTAGTCATCCTTCCATAAGAAGCACCCAATAAGTTAGCGAACTGCACCAGATTTTCTCTATGTTGTTCTATATCCATAGGTTGAAATTTAGAGACTTCTTTTAAAGACTTCAATTTATTTACAGTCCTCATATATGTCGCACCGAACTAGGAAACTCAGCCTTTGAGAGAATATAGTGACTTGGCAAGACATAGTTCGTTTTGTGCTAAAGGCATTAGAGAGGTAGTGGGATCTACTGATCTAGGGCTGCACATCGGGTGGGTCGGGTTGAGTCAGGTTTGGCCTCACCCGCAACCGACTCGCCAGTTAGCGGGTTACTTGATTTTTCACCCGCCCAGACTCCACAAATCCTGTAGAAGCAGTTGTTCTAAATCTAAACTTCTAACTTCTAAACCCTCTTAACCCTGACCAAACAAGAACGATTGCTTTTTTTCACTATATGCCATACCCAAAATAGCGCAGAAATGGATACAAGGTCCCAACAACTATAACCCGGGACACTTGGATGAAAACATAGAGAAGAATCAAGTAAACTCTGTTGGTTGTCATGTCACCCTGTTGGTTGTCCTAGCAACTGGATGAAAAGGCAAATAAAACATTCAGGCCAAGCAAACAGGCAAACAAAACATTCATCCAAGCCAAGCAAACTCTGTAGGCTGTCACCCTGTTGGTTGTTCTAGCAACTGGATGAAAACATAGAGAAGAATCAAGTAACCCCATGGCAATGAGTCAATGACTGCAACCATTGTATATAATTTTGGTTCTCTGTCTACTAAAATCTGTGCATGACATAGGCACTATTCCAGCAAGAAGACATTTCCAGGCACTGTACTCTGTACAGACACAGTTGAAACAAGTTCCAATCCATTCAAAGTTCTGTAAGACTTTAACCATACCCATTCAAAGTTCTAAAAAGTTCCATACTATGAAAGAAAAAAGTTGTATGAAAGAAAAGTTCTGTAACTTAGGATTGTGTACAGTTGAAAGAAAACAGTCACATACTTAAAAGAAAAGCAAGAGTTTTAAATTTAAGAACTCGCCAGAATCAACTGCCGCAGCATGACATTGGAACAAACTAACTTAAAACTTCCTCCTCCAAGTCACCGAATAAGATTTTATCATCATCTATGATGATGGAAGAAGCAACAAGGTTACCAAATAACTCTGCAACAAAAGAAGTGAACAATTAGAATGAAAAAAAATAAAAATAGTAATAGTAATAATAGTATAAGAAGTTAAGAACCGTGAAGTACAAATTATACCCGACTCAAGAACATCAACCTCTTCCTCCTCGACTCCAGGGGGGAAGTTACTAAGCTTCATACAAAACAGCAGAAAATAATGATGGTAATAGCAGTGACACTGTTAGATTATGGATTATCGAATGCAGCAAACTAAACTACGTACGTCTTGCCTCATTTTAACCATTAAAAGAAATCCAGTGATGGCAACTAGCAAATCAGGCTTAGATGAAGACAAATGTGAAGCTGGAGATAAGAATTGCCGTGTTTGAGGAAAATGAGGACTGATGTCCACTAGCTGGGTATCCCATTATTAGCTGCATACTTAGTAAATGTTGAACAATATTGCCATTAGAACAAGATTCATAAACTAAATACTGCTCCATGTTTTCTTCGCAGCATCCAAAGAGATGGACAAGATTATTAGGATATCGAATTCTTGATAAGCTCCAACAAGAGTACTCAAAAGATATAAATGTCTCAGTAGCTCTGCCAGTTTTATGGTACTCAGTGAAACTAAATAAGAAATAAAAAGGGAACATACAAGAATTGAATTGTCTAAGATAATCATAGATGATAGAATGGTTCCCTTGAGCAAAATTTAAAATAGTATAATTGGGTAAAAGAGGCGACCATGCCATATTAACGTACAAAGATTAAGTTACTACTAAAAAAAGTAAATCATCAACTGAATAGCATATGTAAGAACGAATAGACAAAATCAGATGTCTTACAGTATCATGAGGTAAGAAAATTTTCCACTTTCTGGTGATATGGCTACTTGGAGATAATTAGCTCTCAACACTCAAGTACCTGCAAAAGGCATATAATTATATACGCAATTAGGTGATAAAAAATTCGTGATAGTTAATGAGGGAACCCTCAAATTTGGGTTTCACAAACACATATTGATGTAAACAATCATTTCGAGGGGAATAATCCATTTTACAAAGACATATGATCGTGAAATAAAGATACTGTAAAGCAGAACACCAAACTTGTGGTTATGAGTGCAGTCACAAAACTATACCCAACTTGAACAGAGGGCATGCTTTACTACAAAAAGCCATAATTTCACAAACATTAATTTCAAATTAGGGAAAAGTTAATTATCAAATTAAACCTTCTGGGCTTCACAATCACTCAGAACTAATGAAACCCATAATCAATTGCTACTCAATCATGTAATTATACAAACAGAAATTTCAATTAGGGCAAAAAAAAATATTAAAGCAAATACAGATACAGTACCTGATAGAGATTCGAGAAGAAATAAGGTGAAGAGAAACAAGGTGGTGGTGATGATTCTTGTTTTCAATTGCTTGTCGCGGTGGTGATGGTGGTGTGATCTGTTTAGAGTCGATGAAGGAAGAGAACTTAGAGAACTGAAAGCGAACTGAAATTGAATGAGCTGTTTAGAACTTTAGAGTCGATGAAGACTAGAAAATGAATGGCGGATGGGCGGGTCGGGTTAGGTGAGATGAGATATCACCCGCACCCGACCCGCCAAAAGACGGCTTTTAAAAAAAATTCTCACACCTGTTCATCGGAGGGCCGGGTGCGGACTGGATAAAATTGGATGGATACGGGTCGGGTTGGCGGGTTAGATCGAGTTTGTGTAGCCCTAGTGGGATCTGGACAGGAAATTAGAGTTGATACTTTGGCTTTAGCTTCTGTTCGGGTGAGAGTCTGGCTATTAACTCGGTGAGTGTTAGGTGGCGGACATAAAATAAGAAGAGAAAGATTTTTTTCTTGTAGTTGGTTAGGCAGTAGGCGTTGGGTTAGGAGGCTCTTATGGATTTTTTTGGATAAGTCCCGTGGAGGCTCTTATGGCTGTTTCACGTAATGTACCCGGAGCGCACTTGGACCTCCATTCAGAAGCGATTTCAGGGAATAAGTAAAGATGTGGCACTTTACTATAGGGTCTCAACAAGATAATTTCTATCAACAAAAAAATCTACATTAAAAAAAAAAATAGGGAAAGAGAAGATTCAAGATGCAAAAGAGGCGGAAGTTAAACGTGAACACCATATTGGATGTGACCCCGAAACAAAGGTAAGTACCCGTTTAATTTTTATCCCGTACATTATTATTTTAAATTGTATATCGTCCACTAAACTTTTTTTAAAACAACCAAAAATTGAAGAAGTAAGGAAGCTTTTCAAGGAAGCTAATGGTGGCAAAATATTTAAGCATGAAGAGTGCTACGCAATTATGCTAGAAAATATCAAATATTCACGACGATCGACAGTTGTTTTCGATTCATCACAAGCTGAAGAAGATTCTGAAAATGGCGAGGAAGACCGGGAAAGACAGGAACAAGCCAGGACCATTCCAGTGATGATGAAGAAATAGGAGATATACCCAACACATATAATCATCATATGGGAAAAAAAGAGACGAAACGACTGAAGAAAACAGGGAGAGAAAAATCCAGTGGCCAACAAGAAATGATGGAAATAATTATTAAAGAGCAACAAAACTTCAATTCCAATTACAGAGAACAAACAAAAATAAAGATGGCGCAGAGAGAATCTGAGTTTGCAGCAAAACTAGCTGAGTCTTCGGCAAAGTTTGCAGCAAAACAAGCTAGGAAAGAAAAACTTGATGCAAAGAAAGAAGCAGACGACGAGTTTCGCATAATGATGATGGATGTCTCCGGGTTGGATGCCGTAACAAAAGAGTACATCGAACGTAGAAAGGCAGACATTTTACAGAGAAAGAGAAGTCAAGCTTAAATCGTTCTCGGATTAGCTGAAACCTTAATTATTATGATTATTAATGGATTGACAGTTTTAGTTTTTACTTTTATGATTTATATATTTATTTATCAGAATTGTATTAAGAGGTTAAAATTTCCAGTTTAGTTTTGAATTAATAGTGTTATTTTAAATGTTAATGAACTTTCAATGTACCTTTTGTTTGAATTAATGAAAACCTTTTGTTTCAACCTCCCAATCGACTTTGGTGCCATATTTATGCAAGTTAGTTACATGTCGCCAATACTCCATATACAAATCATACGTAACAACATGCACTAATTCAGTTGCATCGACCAAATCGCTTTCCCTCAGCTGATTATCTTCGTCATTGTTGAGGTTGGCAATACGAGTAGGTGGGTTCCTGGGAATGTCAAAATTATAATGGTTTTTCCTCCAACACCGTTCTCCGAGGTACACGTTATGCTGTGCAAAGAAAGTAACTATCAAAAAATAAACCAATTAACTATTCAAAAATCCAAGAGAATAAAAAACAGTGCTATTAAAATAAATTATCAACTCATAGTGCCTAGCCAAGAAAATATAACCCTTTTGTCTGAGAGCTCCGATGTTTTCCGTCCAACATCAGTGTCAAGGACTAAGATGGCGCAATCCCACGGTCGCCAGTTCACATCGTCTACAGTCAGCTGATTAAGACAAGTTCTAGAGCGAACAATATCAATACTCTTCCTTCTTGTACCCTTCCACCGAGAACTTCTAGGCCACACTGCTTCACTATCACTCGTTGGGTTCTTTGGTCGACATATGCCCAGATATTCGTACCCCCAAAACTAGTATGTCAAGAAAACCAACCAAATAAATAAATTACCAATGAATAAACATTTAAATGAAGTATAAATTGAATTAAGAAATTTACCTCCAATATTTGGAAGGGTCCGACAAAAGACTTTTGTCCCCTGCCAGATGCGCCGAGTCCGGAATACAATTTCGCAAAAGCACCACCACCCCAGTCATAATTGCCAACTGCTTTTAGATCCTCAAAAGCAGCTAACCATCCAGCATCAATATAGTTTTTAGCATTTGAAAAGAAAATTTATCCCAAAACATACATACAAAAAGCTCTGGCCACTCCCTCAGCAAGTATGCTATCATCGTTAGCTGCAACCAATGTTTCTGGATCAAAATATGCGCTAAAAAATGCAACTGTATTGCATCTGAAACCCACTGCGCGGGAATATATTCTCTTTTACAAACTTCAGTATATTTAATTTATGGAAAAATATGCACCTAAACATTTCAAATTGGTACTTCACCGGGCCATACGGAATATCACTACCAACAACATACTTAATCCTGTCAACATAACCTAATTAAGCGGTGTGAACCCCATCTCACCAAAGGAGAAGTGAAAAGTGTTCGTAGTATCCAAAAAACGCTCAACAAGGTAGTCAATAAATGCATGTGACGAATCTACTACATCCATGGTCAATAAACGGTCCCATCCTGCCCTTTCAATTATGTATTTAACCCTAGGGTTGTGTTTTATAATACCTGTATAGGTATGAATGACAGATTTAAGGGAACCACGATGTAAAGGAATACATCAATGAAATAGAATAGATCGTTACATTAGAGGAAAAGACATACATCTTTCATAGCGTTACATTAAAGGAAGAACTAAAGGAAATGAAATAGAATAAATCATTAGATGATTACTTTTAAACACTTAAGTATATAGGATGTAATCATGATAGGTATTTTATTCCAAAATACGATAGCAGTCCTCATGCATAAACGTTTTTCCATGGATAGTTTCATATCGGTCGAGAACTATCACCCACTGAAAAAACAAATCAATTGTAAGTTTGTATGTTTGAAAATTATTTTTGATGAACGACTTATTGATTGACATACTTACTCTTGTCGCACCATATATGATGGGATGAGCTTCCTTTAGATCTTTCATTGCCTATTTTAAAGCTTCCAATCGTTGAAACAACTTATCAAACCTTCTCCTAATGCCTTTGAACGTCCTACGATTACTGTTTCTGTATAATCCCATAAAAATCTTAAATAAACGCTTCCACCAAGTATCGGATGTCTGATCCAGGATGTCTTTATTAAAGGGTTTGTTATTTTGGGTAATGTACGCTCTATCGTTGACGTGCTTGGTGAACGTAACCCACGCTCTAACAATTGCAACATCTTCATCGGTAGTGTATACCATATTTAGTGCTTGAAAGGGATGGGTGAAATGATAATGAAAGAGATAGAGGAGAATGTGAAAGGGAAAAGTTTGCTTTTATAGTTAAAACTACCCAACGACTAGTTTTTCAAAGAAAAAAGTCGTTAGGTGAGTCAACAATATTGAATAGTAGGAAATATCTCTAAAGATTTTCTAAAATCTGTCAGTTTTACGGCTAGCTTTAGCTTCAAATCTAGCCGTAAGTGATACTGAGTTCTCTTATACGGCTAGGTTTTTACACTTATCCAGTCGTAAGTGTTTCCAGTACGGCTAGGTATATACCACGACCCAGCCGTAAGTGACCCTTAAATTTGTGCTACGGCTAGGTTTGTGGATAAACCTAACCGTAATTACGCATGAGGCTTGTTACGTCTACGTCGTGGTACCCAATTCCTAGCCATAAACCTTTAAAATTGATTTTTAAAAATTGCATTTTCGGGCGGTTTCTACTCTATAAAGTCCCAAGTGTATAGAACCCTTCCTTATTTCAATGCAAATATGTGCAGTCCGTACCCCAACGACTGGATTTTTCAAAATTTCCTAGCCGTTGGGGTCTTTCAACACACTCTTTTCTCCTTTCAAATTGTTCTCTCTTTTCAATTCTCAACAAATACTTCTCATTTATTCAAAAAAAAACTCATGCATGGTCGACGATAACACAACATGATCGAGAGATGAACATCAACCTAGATCAACCCCCAGATAATTCCGGTTCCGTGTCTTCATAATTTTTATATCATTATACGACAATCGAAATGGAATATCATATCAAAGCATCAGGAAAGGTTCGAATTACGCTATAGTTGATGTGAAAATTTTAGATCAACTATGGTAGAAACAAGGAGGATGTATCCAGGCATCTACAGTGAAGAAAATACAACTTCACTAAGCTCATTTCAACTATGCTATGAAATTTCGAAGGACCGTTATAAGAATACATTTGGCAAAAAATTCAAGAATCAAGAGTTCTATGATGTTTTGATGGAAATGAATGCATATTTCTCTCTTTAATAAGTCATATAACATTAGTTTCTACTTTATATCTTTTTCATGAATGTAATATCATTCCCTTCAATGAAAAAATGTTATGAAATTTCCTTCTTATCGTCAATGAATGAGTATTAGTGTTCAATCCCAACTTCATTGGAAAAAATCAAACAAGTTCAGGGTCACTTACGGCTGGGTATACCACAAAACTCAGCCTTAACTCATTACTACGGCTAGCTCGAGCTCCAAGCCCAACCGTAAACTACTGAGCTAGTTTAATTTACGGCTGAGTTTAATAAAAAATCTGACCATAAGTCATATCTACGGCTGGGTCGATATCCACAAACCCAACCGTATACACTATTTTACTGCTGGGTCGTATGCATTACCCAGCCGTAGTAGTTGTTTACGGCTGAGAGTTCTTATTTTCCCAGCCGTAAGTTAAATTTGATTTTGATTTTGATCTGGACTTTGATTTTCAAAACGTTAAGTTAAATCGTATCAGAAATCTAATCAATCACTAATATTTATTTAATTAGCTAATTAGTCTCATTAGTACTAATTAATCTAGGGACAGTCTAGGTATAATGTGAAATATTAAGATAAGGGTTTTTTGAGTTGGATTCAAGATGACCTTATTTTGTCATCTTATAAGCCCCTATGAGCCAAGGGCTGCAGCCCTAACAATAGGGTTCCAAATAAATGACACATCAATTCCTTGGTTTGGTAGATCCTAAGCTATTTATCATTTTGTCATATCATACATTTTGCACACAATACCAAGATAATAAGGTGAACTTTATCGACCACTTTAATGGAGACCATTCAAAATACGTAACTGTTACAGGTTATTTTATTTTTTTCTTAATTCTCCAATTTATATCTGAACTCCCAAACACACAAACTCAACCGAGTGTCTGGAAGTCCTTACTATACGGTGGAGGAATATCGTATGCTTATGGGTGGCATTTTATCTGCCGTTTGATGGTTTATTTTACTACTAGGCCACAATCAATCTACCGCCCCTATTGATGAGACAGATAATGTCAGTACTTTTCTACTATATGACAAATTGTATATCGTATAATGTGTTGTTTTTCTAATCCCGTAGTGGATAATATGCCTCTTTTTTTTTTCTTTTCAGCTATAAGATATGCTTTATAAATTGAGAATTTACTTGGTGACAAAAAATAGCTCCGGGATCCAAATACCTATGTTACCAAAAACTAACAACTGACAATAAAATTTATCTAACTTAATTGCCTATTAAAAATTGATTCTCGGAAAAGGGGCTGGTCCCCAAAAAAATCATTCATGTAATGACCCACTAAAAGTTCTTTCAAAGAATCTTGTTTCGAGACATACATAAAATTTTTGAAGCATGCCTAATGAAGATAAATTAGGGTCATTAAGTTATAAAAGCCCACCACCCCTTATCAATTTTTTTATAATGGCAATTAGCCCTTACCCAATTAGTGTTAATGTAAATGATTATATGTTAATAATAATGATAAATTGGTAATGTTTGATTAAATTATTAGTGTTAAATTAGTAGAGAAATCAGGTTTGTGTGAGAGAGATGAGATTTTTGAGAGGAAGAAGAAGAAGTGAAAAAAAAACTTAGGGTTTTTGAGATTTTTGTGATTAAAGTGAATGGGTGATTCAAATGATAAAGGAGAATTTTCATCTTGTAAACCCAATATAATACACATATACTACAACAATGATCCGGATTTGACTTACTTTTAGGTTGAATTCATCAAGAGATTGAATTTTTACAATTTTTAGTATTGTGTTTGGCTATAAAATTAACAGTCGAACGTAACGCGCGAAGAACCGTTCGACTGGTAATTATAAAGTCGAACCTAAGTTTGAATTTAAATGTTAAGTTCCGCTAATTCGTACTTTTTTTTGAGTACCCGAACTTGTAAAATATTGGGTTCGTCTAGTTCGTATTTCTACCATTATTAGCCGAACCTGACATAGTTTGGTTCATAATTGGCGACTTCCAGTGTAATGTTCGGCTACAAATTTGTTTTTCATTATCAGCCGAACCTTGAAAAGGAAGTAGTTCGGCTTCTATTTTTTATATTGTAGCATCCGAACCTCTATGAAGTACATTTTTAAGGCATATAGAGAAAAGTTCAGTTATTAATTAGTTTATTTTAGTAGTCGGATATGATATATACTAGAAATTATTTATAAAGTTGTCAGGTTCGGCTGCTATTTGGTTTATATTAGTAGAACCTGACTCTACCATTCATAAAAGAAAAAAAAAACTTAAAACAACAAGTAAAGTTCTATTAAATCCCATGATAATCTAACATCAAAAACATAAAAGCGATCACATTAGTCTGTTATCTAGAAAATACAAAACAAACTTTACTAAATACCATAATAAACTAACATCCAAAACATCAAAGTATGTTTAACGAAATATATTTATTTATAGACATCTCCTCCTTGACGACCACTTTCACGGCCTCTTTTGGTAGCTCCATATTATATTTGCCATTTCCTCCTTCATGGTCATCGCTGGTATCGGGCATCAGATGCATTATTACCACCTCCACTTGGACCTCCGGGTTCTTGTCGGGTTCTCTTTGAAGTTATAGTTTTACCTCTATCTTTGGATTGCTTTCTAACACAAAGTAGAAAATGTAATTAGTACATCGAACATATAAGGTTCGGCTAAAAAATTACAAAAGTTCGGCCGAATAATATGGTTCGGCTAAAAAATCTAAAAGTTCAGATAAAATTAAAAAAAAATAGAATCAACCGAACTTCAAAGTTCTCCAAACCTTTAAATGTTAAGCAACAATTAAATGTTCGACTACTATTGGGACACCTCATTTATTAGCCGAACCAACAAGTATCAAGTTAATGTAACTTAATTCAAAAGTTCGGCTGAAAAATAGCTAAATCGAAACAACCAAACTCATTGTTTTATGTATACCCTTGGTTCAGCTAAAAATGTTGATTTCAATAGAAGGCGAACTGTACTTTTGAAACTAAGAAAACTAAGAACTAAGGCAGGTCCGTCTATTAAATCCTAGGGTTTTCATGAAATCTGTAGCTGAACTTAGATCTGAAAAACCTAAAAACATCTATTAAATCCTACTCAATTGATCAAACAAAATAAAAAAAACAAAAAAAAAACAAGATGGATTTGTAGTAAGTACCTTATAATATACATTTTCGAGCAATCAGTGTTTCTTTTTGCTCTCCAATGTCACTCAATTGGATACTTGCTTGATTGAATTGGGTTCCGATTTTCGGATCCTGAAGTAAATTTCTAGCGCAACGCTTCGTTCTACTTTGTGGTTGCATTTTATAGTTTTGATTTTAATCGACAATAAAAGTTTTATGAATGAAAGATTAATCGACAACGAAAAAAAAATTCAACGAAGAAGAAGAAGTTCGACTGAAAAGAGAAAGGGAAGAAAAATGGTTAACTGATTTTGAGTTTGATTTATTTTGGTTTATGTTTTTGATTCTATTAAAGGGCGTTTATGTAATTTTAATTAGATAAGGGTAACCTTGTAAATCAATCTCACGGGTAGGGACACCTATCACAGGTAAGACATCCCTTATAAACATAAACAAGATAGGCTAATTATTTTATATGCCTCAAAAGTTTTATATATGCCTCAAAACAAGACTCTTCTCTAAGAGCAGCGTAAGATGCGTGATTGCTTAATAATAAGAATGACCAGTTCTAGCTCACTTTTATGCCTCTTGGGCTCCTAGCCTCCTAGTATCATTTGAAGTGTTCCATTCTTACTTCTTAGATCCGGTTGTGTTTGATAAAAGTGAAAATGAGACATCAATACCAAGTTTTCTGTGTACAGTAATTCGAACATTTTTTTTCTGTTTTTTCTTTTTTCAAATTCTAATTTGGAACTGAAATTGCTGTAATCAACAGCTCCCAACTCTTCCATGGTTGTTCTTCTTGGTGTCCATACCCCTCCCAACTATTTTATGGTTTTTCTTCTTATTTTTATCTATGTTGAACTATTTGTAATCCAATTTGCCTTTTTCTTGTCAATATTTTTTTATAAAGTTTTTACTTCACGAATCATTTTGTAATTAAACAAATTAAAATGAGGAACAATCTTCTAGTAGAATCGATTCCTATTTTCCTCTCCATGTGCGAGGCTGAGAGTTTGACCTCCCCTAAAATCATTTATAACTCATCGTAGTAAAAGGAGGTATGTATGTCGTAACAAGGTTAAAGACGGGTTGAGCTGGCAGCAGGGCCAACTCACCTGTCTGGTCTCTATCGAGGTTTAAAGGCGAGGCTTAAAGCAGGTCGTAATTTGTTCATCCATCTACAAAACATTTTACTTTATCAACTAAATCAAAAATTGATCCCCACTTTAATTTTCCAGAGATACATGAAGATGTTTTATCAGTATATTTTAATTTAGTGGTTGTTTTCCTATTTTTTTTCCTTTTCTGGGTTGATTTTAGTAATGATGCACTGTTGCTGCTTGAGCCAATACATCCCCCTACCCGGTAGTTTCTGTGGATCTGGTATAAATACGCATCTAGCTGGTCAGCTATAACTTCAATTATCTGATGTATATATATAGTAAGCAGCTGTGTGGCCATCAGCCATGAAGTTGCAAGCTAATTTAACTTAACCACAACGTCGTAGTTATTGGCTCAGCCAAAAGCAAAAGTACGGATTCAAACACTAACAAGAGTGCAATATGATGGGTTCATGTGACAAAGGGTTGTGTTATGTTGTTGTCACCTTGGTTAGCCAATTTTTCCGCAGGATTATCAAAGCGAGAATGGAACCAACACATGTCATGAAATGAAGTATTCGTTGCAAGAAGAAAACACAGGAAAGGTGCCCACTTAGTTACCTGGCTCAGCAAGCTTGCCTCCCCCAGTGGCATCAACTCGAACCAAGCTACCTGCCATGAGACAACTAATTGATGATAATATCTAAGAACCCAAATAACATGTATATAGATCGATCATCTTATTAACATTTGTGAATCAGAACACATAATAAGAATATCCCAAGCTATTGCTTGAAATACTAACGCTAGACTTAAAAAGTAAAAGTAGAAAGTTTTTATACCTATTCAGTTGAGGCCTTTGTCCTGGTATGCACAGGAGTGAAGACAGATAGAAGAATTTCCAGGGAGTTTAAGAGCTTACAAAGCGAATCAGAAGACCAATAGTTATTAAAGAGTTGCAAGGATTAGACTTCTATAATGACAAGGTCTTAACTGATTGAGAAAAGAGTATCCTTACTGCCTAAAATTGATCTCTGATTACTTCATGGCAATTTCAAATAGTGGTTGCAAGAGTATTGTTGATGGAGCAAGTGATTCGGACAAAAGGGCTCACTACTACAAGAATTTGGTCTTGTTGGTGGGGGGTGTATATAACACTCAACCATTTGATGAGCAACTTTTTTTGGGGGGGAAGTTTTCTGTATAGGTTACCTGTTACGGTTTTTTAAGATACACCAAGGAGGCATATCCAAACTTCAAGAAATATTGAGTATACTATAACCTTGTTTGATGATTCAAATCCATCCAGCTGATTGACAAGCTCGATCTCTTTCACCGCACTTTACTATCGCCATTACCAGTTCCAGATTCCTTACGAGCAGATCCAATAGTTTCATCTCTGAAAATGTTTGGAGGCTCGTGTTCCCTGTGATGTAGCAAAAAAGCACAACATAATTAGAAGATTAAGCCAAACCCCAGCCTAGTATTTACAATCAGACTTCAGTGAGAATAGTACGTGCGATTCAAAGGTTAGATTCAGTAGACACAATGTCTGTCTGACATATTAATATTATACTGTTACAAATTAATGAAGTACCTTCCCTTGACCAGAAACTCTCCCTAATCATTCTAGAGCATTCTCCAATGTATCTCTGAACAAACTCAGAACCAGAAACTCTCATGGAGGTGGTTACCACATCTAATGATCCATTTAGATAATCAATAAAGTAAAAGTAAAGAAAAATAGTCACTTGGCTTTGACTAGGCCGGTTGCTCAGTGTTATAAAGTGTTTAAGCTATTTTTATCCATAACATATGGTTCCCTAAGTTTAGGAACACAGATCAGCTGAAACCTTATCATAAGTTGACCACATTCCAGGAATGAAGATTTTAAACTTAGGCATCATATTTGCACTTGTACCGAAATGTATATAAACCTGAGAAGCTACAAAACAAAAATTAAAAAATAACAGATTGGTGCCAATAAGGATAATTTCGAGCAATTAAAACATTCAGAAGAACTTCAAAAATAAATAAGAGATTGATGCCAATAAGGCATTAAACACACTTTAAACACTCAGAAGATATTAAAAACACTCGTCAGTCGTATATGCACAGCTTGAAGATCTTGTTTTCTTTGTTTTTGTTTTAAGGGCAACTAAAAATGGAAACACTATAAAGAGAACCATAATGAAGACAAGGTCTTAATAGCATCCATAGTTCTGATTCTGTAGTAAACCTAGGCATCTTGCAAATATCACAACACAATTAAGCCTGTATAATAATAATATGAATATTTTCCTATTCAAAAACCATAGCTGGAACCACGAAGGGACAACAAACAACAAAGATGTGTACCTATTTCGAAATTCAATACTCCCCACAGTAGAGCAGAGAAATATGAATATCATGTACCCACCAAAGTCAAACACAAAATCCAATACCCAGCCTACTCTAGTAAATCATGTTTGTCTCTAAGGCCCACTTATGCAAATAAATCTGGAACGTACATCATTATATTCCTGGAATTATGGAAACAACCTAGGCAAAGTAATCCTAAATACCCCTCAAATAAGCAAGTTCCTTAATGAAGCTAATCTTACAGATATAAACAGGGATATTCAAATTATGAATCGTATATTGTGATCCCTTAAAATTGAAGCAACAACACTACACATGCATGAAAGCACAAAATCCTAAGAATTTATGCAGGTCTGACTTATTGGAAAAAATATTACCCATATATGTACAGCAAAGGAAGAACTTCCATGTCCAACAAAAACTGAAATGAACTGATACATTGAGAATGCCTCCTTAATACCCGAGTATACCTACAAAGGGATTTAATAAGTCAAAAGAGATAATTCCACCTGGTATGCATTATATACCATACCCGGACGATCCAACCCTGGAGATTATTCTTGATCTAGCCTTTTTTCTTAAGTATTATGCTATATCATAATTGGTAGATCAGCAAGAGAAATAAAGAAATCTTATAACCTACAAAATAACATAGCTCTCGTGCGAATGTCCCAGCTCCATATTAGCTCAATGACTATAAGAAGTAGCTGCACATGCTAAAATTCCAAACGCTCTCCTATATCATAGTTGAACAAGACATTGAATCAATTTAAGCATTAAGCATTTAATGAACCGTATGAACTAAAAAGGCAGTTACACAAAATGATGCCCAATTATCTCGGCCAAAACTGAACGTAATGATAAAGTCGAAGCAAACATAAATTTCTTAAAATTATAAACCCAATTCAGAAACATTGTTTTCAAAGAAATGATCGACAACCTTGCAACAATATAAAGAAGCATCAAGATTTTTAGGCACAAAAGTTATATCGCATAGTTGGGAGAATGTTCTTCAATATGATGTAAAAGAACTCTCCTTTATCTTGTAAGGCTCTTTTCCTTTCAATATAACCTTTTCCTCTTCGAAATGAAAAATCTCTAACAACAGTTCACTGTGAACGAAATATCTCACTTCTCAAAGACCGGCATGAACTATAACAGCTTTTGCCAGATTTACAATCAATTCGACCAGGTTTTCACAGAACCTAGCTATAAAATATATTATAACGAATAAATCTGACAGCACCAATGGAAAATTTAATGAGTACTATAGAGAGAATAAGTGGAAAATCATACTTTGAGGTTTGGCATTAGATCACAGGGTCCCACATTTCTTGCTATCTAGTTAGACAAAAACATAAATTTTAAAACAAGAACAGATGTTATCATCGGTAATCATGGATTTCGAATGCAGTTCAACTTCCAGACAAAGGAGAGACATAAAAATATTATACACTTGTCGACATTGAGCTTACCACCTCCTGCAGCAATTCAAGTTCATGGTTTCAAAGCAAAACCATAAGAGTTAAGTTTCTGTCAAATGTGAGCAGAATTCCAAGATATTTCAAGGGATAATTAAATGCTAATAACCAGGGAAGAATCAGGCATACCATATATTATGTCCTTAAGTAAATTTTTTGCATCCACTAGGCTTCTAAGCAACGCTTGCACAATACTAAAGCCATACTCCATACCTAGTACGAAGACACAACCTCGAAAAGAGGAAAACAAGGAAAACCAGAATAAGTCGAGACAAAATAAATAGATAAAGATAGTCCTACAATTTAGAGTTTTCTGTAAGCCTCTTTGACCCAACATCACGAGATCAATTCTTGTCTCTAGCTATCTACAAAATCTCATTTAGACACAAAGTCATGACATGGTCATTGGACTTAAATATTACAATAAAAGATAGCGAGCTAATTCTTCCGACTCCACTTATCTTCCCGCCCGAGATTGATTGCGCTTGTCGATGGCGACTGGGGGGAGGGGAAAGAAAGGTGCAGATAGGTATGATTCATGTAAACTGCAAACAATCAAAATGTGTTTATACCTTTCCAAACTTCCTCAATAAGTTCTTCTCCTACAACATCTTTTCCGGTTTCCTTAGCTTCATCCGCAGCTGATACAAAAAAAGCTATCCTGACAGTCTGAAATACAACAATGATTCATGTAAACTCAGTGTTTTATACCTTTCCAAACTTCCTCAATAAGGTCCTCTCCTCCAACATCTTTTCCAGTTTCCTTAGCTTCATCCGCAGCTGACGCAAAAACAGTTGTCCTGACAGTCTGAATTATAACAATGATTTATTGATAAAAAATAGCATCATTGCTTATGGTTCCTGAGGACCACATTTGCATACCAATGAGAGATAATTTCAAGTTTCGTGAGAAAGAGTTACATCACCATGAACCATCTGTAAAATGAATCAAATTACACTAAACTGTAAATAAAATTCTAAACGAAGCAGTTTGTTGAAAAGCTATTCTCCTGATAAACAAAACAAATGCAAAAACAAGTAAAAAAACTATTGTATCTCGCTTCTTTGTATCCTCTCTGAAGTCTTCTGCTAGCTTAGATCTATATTTTTCTATATGTTCCAACTATCACATTTTGATACAGTAGAGATTCTCCCCCACATTAGTAATTCTAAACAAAGTTCTATATACCTAATTTAAGTAAAGTAAGACTCTAGTTTTCCAAAGAGAATAGTTACTTATACAGTTTTAATATTTTAAACAGCTCTGGTATTCTCCCTAAGGAATAGAATCATAAATCGACTTGGAGAGTAATTCTCTCATAGACAGACCTAGGTATTGAGCACTTGTCTCGGTACCATACTGGTTATGAGTCACCAAATTTTAAAAATTAAGAGAATTAGAGACAAAAGATCAAAGTTACGGGCCTCTTGGTTTTATACGAGGAGGCACAACTAAGCGTTGTGAGCCCCATTTTGCACATCACTTGAACCATAAGAACCTACATTGAAGAATAACATGTAAATCAGAACCACAGATTATAAAAGTCATTGAGTACTACTTTAACTGGAACCATACTAGTTACAAATTACCAAATTTTCAAAAATTAAGCGAATTAGAGATAAAAGGGCAAAGTTACAGCCCTCTTGCTTTAGGACGAGACACAACTTAAGCGTTGTTAGCCCCGTATTGCACATCACTAGAACCTCACTGCAATTAGAGTTGTATCAGATCACCGATCTTGCACATGAACTATAGACATTAGATATGTACGGAGTATGAATAAACAAAACTTCTAGATAACAGCCAAGACTCAAGAGTATTTGACAAAGATTTACACAAATTCACAGGCATGAACGTGATCACAAGACGAATGGTTTACAATGACACCCAGAAACAGAACAGAACCAAGCATTCAGATCATTAAACCACATAAAATACCTTGTAGTGCTTTCTACCTTTCCGCATTTCATCAATACCTTCATTGCCTTCAACATCATATGGTCCTGTTTCCCCGGCTTCATCTGCAACCACCCCTCATAAAAAAATCTGGGAGTTTGGATAAAGCAATTCAGTAAATTACCTAGGAATAGCATCAATTACGTTTTTAAATTTCTGTCTTGGGACTACATGTGTGTACCAATGTGAAAGAAGTAAACTTCCAGTTTCGCGAGGAAGGGACACAGTACCACAAACCATCTCTAAATCAAATAAGATATCTAGTAAATTTTTGCCTCGGATCACTACTCAGGGAGCTTTTGTTGATGAGACATTTTGCATAGTCAAGGGATTTCTCCAATAGTCTATAGTTCTTCCAAGTTGTAATCCACGCAGCATTCATCAGAAAGTCCTTTGCAAAGCCTGGCTGTAAGCCTCTCTCTGTCCTAATGCAAAGTAAATAAGAAGCAAATCAGACCCAAAATATAGAGCTCATATAGGAGCAATGTAAAATCAACTGAATTTAGACCTGAAATGGGTACAAAGATGCCAATGAAAAATTGTATTACCATTTCTCCTTCTACTCTAGATATTGTATATCGATTCTTTGAATTCCTCTCTGAAGTCTTCTGCTAGCTTAGATCTATCTTTCTCTATATGTTACAACTATCATATTTTTATAGTTACATGTACAGTTATAATATTTTAAGTAATTCTAAAGAAAGTTCTCTAACCCTAATATAAGTAAATTAAAACTCTGGTTTTCCCAAGGAATAGTTACCTGTACAGTTCTAATATTTTTAACAGATCTGGTATTCTCCCTTGGGAATAGAATCATAAATCGACTTGAAGAGTAATTTTCTCATAGACAGACCTCGGCATTGAGTACTTCTCTCGGAACCATACCGGTTATGAATTTCCAAACTTTAAAAATTTAAGCGAATTAGAGGTAAAAGAGCGAAGTTATGGTCCTCTTGGATTTATAAGAGGAGGCACAACTAAACGTTGTGAGCCCCATTTTGCATATCACCAGAACCTTAAGAACCTACATTGAAGAATAACATGTAAGTCACAACCACAGATTACAAAAGTCAATGAGTATTACTTTAACTGGAACCATACCAGTTGCGAATCACCAAACTTTCAAATATTAAGCGAATTGAAGATGAAAGAGCAACTAAAGCGTTGTAACTTGTAAGCCCCGTATTGCACATAACCAGGACCTTAAGGGACAACATTGAAGAATGACATGTAAGTAAAAACCACATAAAAGTAAATGACAAGTAATGAGTAAGAAACCACAACTACAAAAGCCAAGAACTATAATACCATGATCACCAAAATAACAATTACCAATATAGCAATACAAAGATGGAGAGAAACAAGAACACCAAAATACCAGGAAGTGTGCAGTTCTTGGGAAGCTTTTTTATCTTGCAAAGCCGAAGTTACTTGCTGACTAGACTGATTCCAATTCTCTATTCATCCAAAATACTCGGAATTGCCAGTACTTGGGAATTTCATCTCAACAATTTGATTTTATACATATACACAACTCACGAAACGCCACTTTCTTTCTTCATATCTTTCCTGATGAAGGCGCCTTGACAGTAGAATGATGATATTTACAGTCAGTCTGCATGTAAAAATAAGATTTTAAACCCTATGGCCTATGTAGAATTTTTTTAAAAGTATTTGATTAAATGAAAGTTAAAAGGAGGTTGGGGAGGAAACTTAGTCATCGATAGAGAAACCCATGAATGAATCCCTGGGCATTCACATGCAAGCCCTATGCAAGATTCCTGGTGAAATAGGAAGTCACTCAAAAGACCATCATGCTTATTTAATTACTAAATATAAATGACCAATAGACAAAATCACACATAAGTCAAACTAATATGCTCCAGAGTAGAGAACTAACTCCATATGTCTCGAAAAGAAGTTCAGCCATTTTACTCCGACACTGAACAACAACACATGCACATTCTATAATCAGTGTAGGATCATCAACCTGTTTAGACACAAAGTGAAACAGAAAAAACACATTAGTTAAGAAGAATTTCAATATCATGATCCAACTCTGATTCAACGTATTTACTAAATAAAATAGTTCAAATGGTTCATATGAAATGACCTGCGCGCAGGGGCGGAGGGAGTATAGAGCAAGGGTGTGCACTTGCTACCCCTTGATTTCTAAAACCTCTACTAGATAGCTTAGTTTTTCAGGCCCATAACAAAATTCAGACCTTATTTGCTACGCCTATAAGCCCAACTTAACCATTCCTTTTACACCTCTTAAGAGTTTGCTCCCCCTGTCTTGAAATCTTGGCTCCGCCAATGCCTTTGCGAAATAAATAACATATCTTATATATATACACAACTCACAGTCAAGTACCTACGATAGAAATAAACTACATAGTGAGAAGATAGAACTGTCTACTAAAACCACCTCAAGTTTTAGTTTTCAGTTTCATTCAGAAGTTGTATGTAACCAGCCAAGCAAACTAAGCTAATATCAACTAAATTGAGAGCTTACATAGAAACTCCATAATATGATATTGATAAAGAACATTGGTATCGAACACAAGACGTAGTACTATTTCATCAATGTTGGATCAGTATCACCCATAATCTGCAAGTTAAAAAGAAGGTGCAGGAAAAAAACTGAGTCATCAAAAACGAAATCATCACATGGATCTATCCCTGGGGCAATCAGATATATGTCTTACGCAAGCCTTGGGTGAAACAGAAAGTTGGTCAATAGACCATCAAGCTAGTTTAATTATTCAATCTAAACAACCAGAAACTAAACTCAAACATGATATGATGCTAATTATGCTTAAAAGGGAGGGAACTTATTCTTTTTAGTGATAATTTGTGTTTCATCAGTGCCAAAGCAAAATCAAAGTAGGAGCATCATCCTCTACGCCACAAAAAACTGAATCCATTGGCACTCAGAGAAAGCCTTTCTGAAACTAATCTGCACATTTCCAGAAATCACAAGAACAAAATGCCTTGCAACTTAAAAAAATATATAATGCTTATACCCAGTTTTAAGAGGCCCCAAATATACATGAACACTATGAATCTAAACATGGATTCTAAATTTGAAGGTGCTTGCCTGACCCATGGTAAAAGCAAATCCCTAAATGGCATCAGATGATATCATGATGCTGTCCTGTCTTTAATATTATTCTGCCATTCAATGACAACAAAGGTGTCAACAAAGAAACCTAAAGCAGAATGACAAGACAACTAATCTTTCAAACATGCATCAGCTCTTCAACCTCGCGATACAAATGTGTGTTACTTTCACAGAAAATAACCAGAAATAGGTCATACATTCTCGTTGGCATTGTATTCCATGAAGGACAAATTAAAATTTCAACCTTGCATATCCCTAATTAAAGCTAATCTCAGAGAACTAAAATTCCATGCATTCTATCCGAAGAAAAACCTACTTCCCATTTTTTAATATATGTAAACCATATGTATATATGCACAATTGCAATATACAGATGACATTAGAAGTGACAATGGGCTGCATAATAAATAAACAAAATGATAGACCACTCATTAAGCCAACCTGCAGAAGGAAAAACATAGATACTAAAAAACTAAAACTCAGTGCTTTGCTTTCAATTGACCAGCTACGTGAAGGAAAACAAACTAAGTCAAACCCTGCAAAGAACCAAAAAAGCTGATATCGTGTCATATTTTCAAGATCATAAAAAAGACAACATAGAGAAACTAAGAAAAATCATGGAGGCATTTAATGTAAATGATGTACTCATATTACCAACACCCGGAGAAAGCATGTTATGGCTCAATAATAAACCTGCGTTGGAAATTAATATCCAGTAAAGTTAGCTTGCGGGTAGGATAAGTAACCTAAGAGGGAGCAAAATCGTACCAAATAAAACAAATCAAATTAGAGAAAAACTTGAAAAGTATGCTAACAAAATCAGACCTTACAGCAGCTGTCAATACTCACTGCAACCAAAGCCACATCAGATATTTGATTATGCACATGAAATTATAGACATTAGATATGTACCAAGAGTATGAATACACAAATCTCTAAATAACAGCCAAAACTCAAAAGAGTAACAAAGAGTTACAAGAATACACATGCATGAATGTGGTCACAAGACAAATGGTTTACAACGACACCCAGAAACAAAACAGAGTCAAACATTCAGATCAATAAACCACATAAACTATTAAAATATCTTGTAGTACTTTGTACCTTTCTGAATTTCATTAATAAGTTCCTCTCCTCCAATGACATCTGGTCCTGCTTCCCCGGATGCATCTGCAGCGAACTTTCATAAAGCCACAGCTACTCTGGGAGTCTGAAATACAACAGTTAATATTTCAGTAAATTACCTAGGAATAGCATCAGCTCTTAAATTATTATCTCGAGACTACATGTGTGCACTAATGTGAAAGAAGTTCCTTTCCAGTTTCGCGTTGAAGAGATACATTACCATCAACCATCTTTAAATCAAATAAGATAACAGAACTGTGAATGAAGAATTGTTTTACCACTTCTTATAGGGAAACTGAATAGTTTGTTCTAACAGGTAAAACAATCTGATCAAATACAACTTTTTTTGAAATAAAATAAAAGAAGTGAAGATCCCTTTTATAAAATATAGTGGAATATCATTGAAGGAAGCTCTGTTAGAATTGTAATCAACACATATGGAATTGTAAATAAACAGAGATAATTTCACAACACAGGTGCGAATTGTGAAAACCGGAGTAACATTTCAATGATACACATCCAATCTCCCATATGAATCATGTAATGTAATATATGAATATAATCATGATCTAAGAGCGCCTATATTCTTGATGTCAACTATTACACATAATACAAACTAGATGACCAAATATTATCATACAATAAATCAAGGGAAACCCCCAAAAAACTAAGCAAAATCTAGATTCATAAAGCATAAATCAAGCATTATCTAACCAATTTAGGTTTTTGCAGTAATAACAAAATCAGGAACATAAACCTGACACAGGTGAAAATTACACAACAAACCACACAAATTAGCATAACAGGGATGCAAAACGAACCACCAATTTACAGATACATCGAATCAATATTTTTAATTCCCCAAATATCAATAAATGTACGAGAAGAGAAAATCTGATACATTAACAAATTAATCCACACAAATTCCATGAAATTGTTATTTGTGGCTTGTTTTCAAGTAGAACGAGAACATGAATTAAGTTGTTTTACCCTAAGATTTGCAACAAGTCACGGCAAAAATTGCACAAATTACAAAAGAGGAATAATCATTAGTAACACAGATAACCAAAAAAAAGTTTATATATATTAACTTTCTTGTGATATATACAAATTACAACAACATTAAGTAGATATGAAATTTCAAAGTAAGAAAGAGAAAGAGAAAACTTATATTGATTCATTCATTCTTCAAAAGATAGATCGGGACATGAACCAACTTGATCGATCTTCAACTCACCAATTTCGTATTTCCATAAAAATCATTAGATCTTCGATTGAAAAACTCTAATAACAATATGAATTGATCTTCATAACTATTAAATCCCCTAAATCTTGTTCGTTCCCCTAAACTGAAAACCTAAAATGAAGAACTAAGAGATATGAACCGTGTATTTATAGAACTTTCTAATAAGGTCATTTGACGGTTTGGATTAAAATGTTTAAGCTTAAATCGTACGGTGGTGTAGCTAGAGCCGTTGTGGGGTTTTCAGTTTTCTATTAGCCGTTGTGGGGAGAGGTTTAAGTCATACACAGGTAGAAATGTGTAAGTTGTAACCAGCAAAAAGGACACGTGAGAGAATCTGATTATTCATCTTGACACGCAGACCTTGTTTAAGATGGGTAATAATTTGATCGTTTTGTGCAGCAGAAAATCCTACCACTACAACCAACCTAATCTAATAGATTCATGATGTAAAATAGTAAATAAATAAAGAAGTAGAGACGACACAAATATTTACATGATTCGACATAAAGGCACTCGTCCACGAGTGATGGGTTAACTTTTATTATGAGTGAGTAATTTACAGTGAACTCCATTAAGATGAAGTGAAGCTAAGTGAGCAGACAAATAATAAATGAAAAGTAGTAGAAAAGTAGTAGAGAAGATAGTTGTGCCTCTAAACCTAATACACTTACTCTTTTATAAGGTAAAAGAGTGCATAGGTGATTATATGTTTACCCTTAGCTTAATAGTTAAGTAATTATTGACTAGCTATTGTGTAAGCCACCTCCTGATATTAAGTTGCTCACGCTCTAATCTTACGCCACACGTGTAGTGAGATTTTTATCCCTCACACATTTGTTGTAAGTCTGTAAATGCCTGCGCATACTTTTTAGTAAATCTACTAAAAAATACGGACATATTCAGATACTTAAGAGCCAGGCAGCAAACAATAGGCTTCGAACCACCAGTTCTATTGTTGATGATATAAATACGTAAGAATTAACGTTTAATCCTGTTTAGGGTTTTATTTTTTTTCGAGGGAAAAGTAATTTCATTAAATTTAATAATGTAGTACAACAGGTTATCAATTTTTTTTTACTAAAAACGTTACATGAAATAGAAGATTTTTGGACTTGTTGATGTAGAGTTGTTGAGATATGTTGGAGGCTTTGAATTCTTATCGTCTTTGCCATGGAGTCCGCTGCACTGTTATTCTTCCTGTTGTCGACACAATTTTGTCGATTGTAATTTCTGTTTGCCAAGGAGATTTTGTTTCCATGATATTGATAATATCCACCAGTTGTTTACAGTACGATGCTATGGTGATGCTTGAAAGAATATTATTTTTTAGCCAGTTGCTTACGACGAAAGTGAATGCGCTTCTGCATGTAAAGCCGATGAGGCCCAGCTAGATCCTTCCTCAATATGCATAAATGATTCTCAGTCTACTGAATATAGAAGAAATGCATAACCCGATGAGTAATCTGTTTTTTTAAATGAAACATCTACAAACATAATCCAATTTGTATTCCATGTTAACCATGAATTGTTTATAGTAGTTGAAGTAATGGATCTTGTGATCTGAGTGTTTGTAGTTGATGCAACAACTTGTATATGATCTCTAATTTAGGGTTTTGGACTTTCTAGTCTTTCTCTTTTAGGTTTAGTATTGGTTGGTCTCAAATCTAAAATATTTATATAGCTTAGTCCAAATTTATCTGATTCAAAAAGTATGGTTTTTCATATTACTGTAAATAACCTTTTATATAATATCGGAGAGTTTAAAAAATTTAGATATGAAATATTTTGAGGAGAGAAAAAAGAAATTTAGGATTTCAATAATTTCTTATTCTTGCTTTTGTTTTAAATCTTTTGTATATTTGGAGTCAACCATTTTCATCATCTTCAGATTGATAAGTTCGTTAAGTACTTTGTATACATTTGTTATTTACACGATTTTTAATCAAGTATTTTCAATGGAAATTGATTAGAGTGGGTCAATTTCGACACCAAATTTCAGAGCACAAGCAACAAGAATAAATTGTTTGCTTGTTTTTGGACAAGATTGGAGTTCAACATTGCACCAGTAGATTTGGGTCGACCAAATATATCTAAAAATCACGATATATTTTGATCACATGAATGAAAGATAATTTGGATTATAAATTTGAAATGAGAGTTTGCATATTATGGAATATTTGTAGAACGACATAATTTTCTCCAATGCAAATTTTTCCATAACTTTTTATGAATGCTTCTCAATATTTCAACCCGTGTACTTCTGAATTACCAAGTAATAATATGTCAGAGGATTGGCGAAACCTGCATCAACAATGGACTCCTCCAGATATTTCTTATGTCAAAGTTAATGTAGATGCCACATTTATTTCCAACAATGGAATGGCTGGAGCCATAGCTCAGGATCATGAGAAAAATTTCATAGGTTATGGCTCTGTCACATTTGATGCAACCTCTTCTCTTTTGGAAGAATCTTTAGCCTACAAATTAGGAATTGATTGGAAAGAAAATTTTGTATCAACATAATTATTATAGAAGGTGATGTAGCGAATGTGACAAAGGTTGTGCTGGGTGATTTAAGGGAAAATCTTTGGGGTATTAGATCAGTCAATTTAGAAATTAAAGATCAACTATGACTTTTATGGGTGTAAAATTTCAATCTATTCCGAAAAATATTAATTTTTTGGTTTATTCTTTGTGCCAATATACCATATGTGGTAATGTAAATAGTTGGTGGAATGATAATTCTCCACCAAGTTGTATCTCTTTAAATCTCAATCTAAATGAGGTAGTTTAATATTTTAAAGGCTCTTTAGATCATTTTCTTCCTTCAAAAAAATAAAATAATTTCACAAAAATGATTTAGATTTCAAATCCTCCTAACATGTTTCAGTTATTGGGTCGAGCCCAAATACAACACATAAATGGGCCAAACTAAACTACCGATGAAAAATGTGCTATGATAGTTTTAACTAACCATCTCCGCCGTAAATTCGTACTCTACGTGTGATTACCAAAAATCTGGCATCTATAAGGATCTTTGGATCACAACCAATATAATTTGATTCATACAAAAGTTTGATATCATATCATAAAATCACACTATATTAACTTTTGAAAGACGAAAATCAACCAAAACTAGAGATAAACTAACTCAAACATTTAACGTGGTTCAACAATCTAATTGTCTACATCCACGGGTAAAAAGATTTGTATTTTTATTGTTCATCATTACATACCATTCAATCATGATCCTATTAATCAAGGATCAATCAAACTAAATTTACACAAAGTTTCATACCTAAACTCTTGCCTATAATTTAATGCCTTCAGTCTAATTTTTCTCCAGATTTTCTATCCCCTTTTCCTGTTTATGAGCTTGGTATTTATAGCCAGTTTGATGGTTCCCACCAATCTACCTTTCCACCTATTTATTCTTATCCATTCCTGGTGCGAAATACAGTCCCGCAAAGCTAACTTGTTATTTCCGCAAGACTTGATCATAATTCCCGCAATTCTTAGCATGCGTGCTGCTTGTTTTCCGTCATTTCTCACTGGTTATCCCGCAGCTCTTCTGCGGTCTTGTATTTAAGTTATTGTTTTTGGATTGGGATGAAGGTTGCGGTCTTATTTGAATCATAGCATGTTTGACACGTAGCTTTAAAAAGTGAATCGTCATGCTTTAGTTCTTTTTGTTCCGCAGCTTGTAAAGTTGATACGTGTCCCTCATGCATCAACGCTCATTATTACTCCTTTATTGTGTCAGACTTTCCCGTAACCTGGTGTCGGTCAGGCAGCAAGGCTATCTGTTTTGAGCAGTGTACCTTACTTTCCCGCAACCCACGTGTCAATCATGCATTAACGCTGTCAGGTTCAAATCTCCTTCTCATGAAAACGCCACTGGAAGTTTAAATTCCTTAGCTTTCCTTTCCTCGTGTCTAAGGAAGGGTCAAGCTGGTTTTTGTCAATAAGAGTGACTATGAGTCCTGGGAGGAAGATCAACTTTGTAATCGTCAGTTTAATGCTTTAAAAGGCTTTGTTTCAGTGTTTCTCGTCTCATCGTAACTCTCTCTTCCTCCAATAGTTTTTGGACACGCGTATCTTTGATTTTATTCCCTCAAAATTTCCCCCCTTTTTACTTTCAAATTTTGACACATGGCAAAAATTTAGAAAAGGAAAAGTTGTAATTATTACTTTTACACCTGCAATAACTTCTCTTCCCACGCTTAGTTTCACTTTTTTCCAATTTTCTTGCTAGCAGTAACATCTTTTCCCACGTTCTTTTCAGTTGGCGGTTTCGAGGCAATTAATTTTCTGATAATGTTCTCCCTTTTCAGTTTTCGATGGTTTCGTTCGTTTCAGCTTTCTCCTATTTAATGTCGATTATTTCCCTCAATCCATTCTTTACACCTTTTGTCTTCTTCTTCTTAAAGTTTTAGCGTTTTTTATTCCTTTGAAGTTTCAAAGATTCTTCAACACCTTTTCATTCTCCTGAACTTCTGTGATCAAGGATTCTTGCATCGGGATCAAACTTTTTCTCTTTTCAATCAACAGATTTTTCTTTTGTCTTTCACTTCATTGTAAGTAATCCTTTTGCTTTTTCCTTTTCGTATTTGTTTGTTTATCAATCTCTGTATCTGAACCTTTTTGGATTAATCATTGACGATGATGATGATGTTGATGTTCTAATCCCCTTATTGCTTGTTGGAATGAATGATGATAATGATGATGATGATCTCTCTTTTTGATGATTGGTTGTTATATTATGATCCCTTCTTTCTCCTGATCATAAAATTATTGGCTGATTTGGATTTTGATGTGATGATCATTTTGTCGTTCCTTTGCTTTACAACTTTCCTGCTTTGTTTTTTCTTTTGATTGTAATGAACTTATTTTTTCTTGCTTTCCTGTGTAGATAGAAATTCATCATGGATAAAAAGAATAATGCCAAAGTTACTGGTGATGCTTCTCATCAGGATGATCAACCTTTGGTTAGGAAATCATCTCGCTATCCTGTATCGAGAAGTCACCATACTGGATCTACAAAGCCCGCAAGTGTTCTTATTTCGGTTAGCAATCATTCTCCCAAGAACAAACGGGATCATGAAAGTTGTAGCTTTAAATTAGTGAACCTTGAGGAATTCAAACGGAAACATCATCTTCGGCGATTCAAAGTCTCCTTTTATGATCATGTTGAAGATGAAATTACCCTGGAAATGATAAAAGTATTCGATTACAACAACAACAGGTTATTAATCCCTGCGGGAGCATTACATGCGGGCCTACAGCTTCCTTTATATCAGAGCGAAAGTCCTTTTCAGTTTGAGGTTCTTGCCAGCCGCAACCAATCCCATCAAGGCTTAGTGTGGTCCATCACTCAATATAATGGGAATTGGTGGCGCATACTGGATGAATGTAGCATGCAAAGCCAAGGAAGAACCAATTTTACCTGTTACGTTCCAAACCTTGCGGAACGTAAACACTGCAGGGTGGAGAACTTTCACGCTACCTATGCGGATAACATTGACGTAAAAAATTACAAGAAATGGAGCGTTGTCCCGAGCCGCAAGGGTGGTGAAGGATTCCGCCTGCTAGCGGAAATTGATAATGCCAAACTGAAGTACATTTCAGGGACAGTACTTCCTATAGAGGAAAGAATCCGCGAGGATCACGACTACAAATGGTACCGCACCCCTCTAGTCATAGAGGGTCCATGGGGTTTTGGATTCTTCACTGATAAAGTGGTTTACAGTCTTCTTACCCGCTTCAATGGTTACTGCCCTTGGCGGTTAAATTTTACTGACTTCAAGTTCGTACTTATCACCGTGGTACGTAAAGTTTCTGTCTTTTTGTACTTTATATATTGCTTAATGGTTATAGTTTCTCTCTGACGGTTAAAATTTCCTCTCTTTTTTATAGCCGCAAGCTGAGCCACAGGCTGACGAAGGCACAAAGATGATGCGGGTCGAAAGGGCATTTCTTGATGCGGTTGAAGAAAGTGAAGCGCAAAGCTGTAACCCCTGCAGAAAAGGTATTGTTTAACCTGATGAATTTTAATAATCCTTATGAATTTCATTTAATGAATTATTGTGGTTTATTAATAGGGTCAAAAGAAGGTGAAGGCGCACCCCGTGCTTCCACGGACAGGGAAAAGGGAGAAATTCGAGATTCTCCCCTTCGTCGTCCACTCTTGAGAGGTGAAGGAAGCTCCGCTCGAGAGAGACAAGAAAAAGAGCAGAATATACCTTTTCAAATAACAAACTTCGAGCTTGCGGAACAAGTTGGTGCTGCGGAAGAAATTTCAAATGCTGCTATCAATTTCTCGCATCAAACTGTCGTTCCCGATCCCTTTTTTTCCCTTCAATTCTCTCCTTTGGTTGTTGATGAGCCACTTGAAGCTGCCACAAGTGAAGATGATCGACTGATGAAGAGGATTGCAACACTCAAGTCGATCTTAAAATTACTTCAAAAGAAGTAAATCCACAAGCATATGTTGCGGAAATAGATGAGTCTGCGGACACTAATGCAGGGGGAGCAGATGAGTCTACGGACACTAATGCAGCGGGAGAAGATGAGTCTGCGGATATTAATGTGCCCACAAATACTATGGCATAAACTGGACCTAACATGGTTAACATTGCGAGTGTGGATGCTGCTGATGCAGTACAGACAAATATGGAGTTTCCGCAAATGAGTAAAGGGAAGGGGATTGCAGAGGCTTCAAATCTCTTAGGAAAAGAAGAAGAATCCTTTCAATGGTTTATGTCAAAGGGTCTTTTATCTGTTCCTAGCAATTCTTTACTAGTGAAATCAGATAACGCTTCGGTCTGACGCTTGCGAAAGTGCATGGAGGCTGTACCATACGAAGTGGTTAAAGATGCTTGGTTGAAAGATTAAGGTGAAGCTGTTGACCCCATATTCCGTATCACCGAACCTTCTTCTCTTGCGGAAATACTTGCACTTGCGGATGGACAAGTATATTCTTTTCCGCAACAAACTCTTCTACATGTATTTTAATTATTTTTTGTAGCCTTTGATTTTATATTTTTTTTTTAACTTTTAATTCCGCAGCTTGGACGAGGTCAAAGCGTTGTTCATACCGCATACCAATTCTTCAAAGCATGGTCCACAATGATGGAGTCCCAATTTAGGGCTGCAGAAAATGATGCTTTGGGTTTAAAGCGGAAAATTACGCGCTCCGTCAACAATTGTTTGATCTTCAGAATCAAGTTTTATTCTTTCTTCTAGTTACTTTTTTTTTCTCATTTTATTTTACTTGTTTCTGAATTACTTTATGGGATCATCGGGGGATTCAAAACTTGTATCTAGGATGCAGCATAGAATTAAGCAGTTGAGAGATCATGTTGTAAGAGTTAATAATGAGATTTTGGAAGTCAATACAAGATTTAACGACCTTGTTGATAGTCATGATTTGGTCATACGGAAGCATAATGAATTAGAATCGCAACATCGGCTTTTATTTGGGAGATGGGCCGCAAGAAAGTAGAATTTGATGCCACTTTATTATAGACCAAAGATTGCGTTTCTGAGGCACGAGCAAGATCTGATAAATTGGAAGAAGAGAACCGCAAGCTTTGTATGGAGCGGCAGAATATCCTTGCGGGATTTTCCCGTTCTATATCGTATCATCATTCACAGATTTCTTCGTACATAACTCATCTCATTGAGGATAAAGACAACTCAGCTTCAGAGGCTTATGCTAAAGGAAAAACCCTTGCGGATGCTCAAGCAATGATCCGTAAATTATCTGATTCTATTCTTCATCGTGAGAGCGACATTTTCCGCCTGCACAAAGAAGTAGCAAAGTGTACATCTAAATTGAATCATCTTCGGGATAATGAAGTAAAATTAAATCAGTGTCAACAGCATCTTGAACAACTCAATGCCAATTATAACAAGCTTTCGGGAGAATATGATTTTCTCGATGTTACTAAAGATGCAATGGGTCGCGAATTGGAAGAGTTTGAATCCCTCGAAAGAGGTATCCCATTTTACCATATATTTGAATTTTAATATTATTCCCGCATTGATTATCCCGTTGTTTTTGTTTCAGGCTTCGAGGAGAAATTTAAAAATGCATCTGTAAGAGCTGCTAAGGCTGAAGGTGAGCTTTGTGCGGCAAATACTAGGATGGAAGATCTCAACAAGCAACTAGAGCTAGCTTCTATCAAGCATAACGAAATGCAAACTCAGCTAGAGCTTGCCTCTTCCAAGGCCAATGAAGCGCACGCTCAACTGGAGCTTTTATATTCTAATGTCAAAGGAGATGAAGTAAATTACAACAAGAAGTTGCGAAGAATGAGAGACTTGTTCGGGATTTATCTACTGAGAGAGGGAAAATAAAATTCTGGAAGACAAAAGTCCAAAGTTGCGAAACCGAAGTAAATCGGTACAAAATAGAAATTGAAAATAGAAAAGCTTATATTTTATGGTTAAGAGCTGAAACTCGAGTTTTAATTGCAAAAGCAGTTACCAATACTCTTGATCAAGTACAAGCTGATGGATTTTCTAAAATTTACAAGCGCAAAGATGTCCCGGATAATCCTCCTTATGAAGCTGATGTTCTCGCTCCTTAGCTTCCTTTGATGTTGCTTTATTTTTCTTTACTTCCAAATTGTATTTGCACTTTTATTTTGCTTTGTATTTTTATTCCTTCAAAACAATTCAAGAATGTATATATTAATTGTTAGTTCATTGTGTGAGTGTAAATTTATTAATCCGCAAGGAAATTTTGTACCTTGAGTTATATTGAGGGTTGAAGCGCATATCTAACTTCTTTCTGGCCAGGAGGAAATTAGGATGCAGTCCCTAGTATGTCTCCTGCAACGGAGAGTGATACAACAATTAATGTCATTTTAGGCATCTCTGTAGCGAAAGACCCAATAGTTATACACTCATAAACATTTACATGGACTTTCTAGAGAGATTACATTCTGCTGCTTTACCTAGTATGAAGCCAAATTATTGTATAATTGCATTGCTAGTTGTGAGCACTTCCTTAAGTGGAGAGTACCTGATACAATAGTTAATGTCATGTTAGGCATCTCCGTGGAGAAAAATCCAATAATCATAGATATTCACTTGCACTTTTTAAAGAGATTGCATTTAATCTGCTTTACCTTTTATGAACGCAAACTATTGTAGAATTACATTGCTGGTCATGGATAATATGGTATGTGATATCGTGCGTTCCAAGGATGTTGTAGAATTTCCTCATCCATATTCCGCTGATGGTATGATCCTTGTCCCGCAATATCTTGTATAATATAAGATCCTCCCCATGTAGGTGTCAACTTTCCTTCTCTTTTATCCCTTTGGTATTCCGGGATTTATCGTAGAACGTACTGTCCTTCCACAAAGTTCCGCGATTTCACCTTCTTATCATACTCTTTGGCTAATCTTCTTTGATAATTTTCCATTCTTTGAAGTGTAACTTCTCTTCTTTCTTCTAAGTGATCCAACTTTTCAAGCATTAAGTCTGAGTTCAAATTCTTTTCCCATGCTTCTGTTCTTGTTGTGGGTAAAATAACTTCCGTTGGAATAACTGCTTCTGCTCCATATGTAAGAAGAAATGGTGAATCTCCCGTGGACTCCCTTCTTGTTGTGCGTATGCCCATAGTGTATTATGAAGTTGTTCACACCATCGTTTATGATGGCCATCAAGAGTTTTCTTTAAATTCATAGCAATTGTTTTATTTGTTGCCTCAGCTTGTCAGTTACTTTGTGGATATAGTGGAGTAGACTTATTCTTTTGAATATTAAATGCTTCGAAAAGTATGTCAATATTTCTCCCCTGTAATTGTTTGTCCATTATCCGAAACTATAGCTACCGGAATCCCAAATCTACAAATATCCTCAAACAAAAATTTGAAAACATCTGTATCTCTGATATGTGCAAGAGCTTTGGCCTCAACCCATTTAATGAAATAATCTGTGGCTACAATTAAATATTTTCTTTTTTTAGTGCCTTCTACTAATGGCCCAACAATGTCTATCCCCTATTTTGCAAATGGCCAGGGACTGAGCACGGAATTAAGTTCTGTTGCGGGTGCTTTTATTCTTTTTACATAACGCTGACATTCTTCACATCTTTTTACCATATTTTCCGCATCTTTATGCATGAATGGCCAGTAATATCCTTGCGTTTTTGCTTTTAATGCAAGTGATCGTCTTCCACTATGATTTCCCGCATCTCCATAATGTATATCTTTGAAAATTTGCTGCCCTTCTTCTTGTGATAAACATCGAAGTAAAGGTCCCAAGAAAGATCTCCGGTATAGAATTTTATCCCGCAACTGATAATTCACAGATTTTGATTGCACCTTTCTTGCCTCTTTAGTGTTTGTGGGCAAAATCCCATCCTCCAAGTATTGATTTATTGAATCCCTCCAATCTTCTCTGGATAATTCATTTTCTGATTTTTGTGGAAAATCTGTATCATGTTTGTCAGCTGCATCTTCAATATGTTCCTCAACTTCTCCTTCCATGTTTTCAACTGCCCACAACTTAATTGACGGCTCATAAATTCGCCCAATTTTGACTATTATAGTGTTTTGATCCTTTATCATTGAATAAATAAATGCTAGTGCATCAGCATGGCGATTCTTGTCTCTGGATAAATGTCGAAAGGTTATATTTGGGATTTGAAGTGCCAATTTTTGCACAAGATTTTTGTATTCTATCAGATCTTCATCAAGCGCTTGATATTTCAACTCAACTTCCCGAATTATCAATTGCGAATCACTTGTGAGCCGCACATCACAAATTCCCAATTCAATGATAAGTCGAAGAGCATGAACCACAACCTCATATTCCACTATATTATTTGTATGTTCGCCAAACTCAAGTCGAAATGCATGTACCATTCGATCTCCCGTAGGAGTTGTATCACAATTCCAATTCCCGCACCTTCCTTATTTCGCGTTCCATCAACAAATACCTCACATATGCGGGAATTTATAGAGCTTAAAATATCTTGTGAATCATCGTCTTTTATTCCAGGTAGCCCTTGGATTTCAAAATCATCATCTATTGGTAAGTCCGCAAGGAAATCTGCTAAAACTTGCGACTTTTGTGCAGTTTGTATTTCAAATAAGGAGTGGAACTGTTCCAGTTGTGCATTCCGTTTTGTTACTCTTCCCATTTTTCCTTCATTCTTCAGCACAGATTCTAACGGAGCTTTGCTTGGCACCCGCACATAATGTGTCAGAAAATACGTGCGTAATTTCTGGGTAGCAAAAACCAAAGCTAAAATTAATTATTCAATTTTGGTATAGTTTCTTTCCGCAAGGTTAAGAGTTTTGCTGATGTAATATACTGGTTTTTTCTATTTTGTCATTTGTTCGCACCAATACTGCACTTATAGCATCTTCGGTTGCGGCTATGTACAAGGCGAGCACTTCTTCAGGTTATGGCTTTTGTAGTGCAGGCAATGTGGCAAGATAGGATTTAATATTTAGGAATGCTTTCTCACAGTTCTCGTTCCATACGAATTTATTTTTCTTTTTCAAAGTGTCAAAAAAGGGCTTGCATTTATCCGAAGATCTAGCAATGAATCTGCCGAGTGCGGCCAAACAACCATTCAATTTCTATACTTCTTTAACATTTCTTGGAGACGACATGTCAACAATTGCCTGAATTTTTGTCGGATCCACTTCAATCTCTCTTTTGGTAACCAAATACCCCCAAAACTTTCTTGACGTAACCCCAAAAATGCATTTATCGGGATTAACTTTCATTCTGAATTTCCGCAAGGCTTCAAATATCTCTTTCAAATCTTGTAAATGATCCTTTGAGAATTTACTTTTTACTAGCATGTCATCTACATAAACTTCAAGTGTGCGACCTATCCATGGTTTAAAAATTACGTCTACGAGGCGCTGATAAGTTGCTCCTGCATTTCTTAGTCCAAATGGCATTCTGGTATAATAGTATAAACCGTGTGGAGTAAAAACGCGGTGTGTTCTTGATCTTCTTCATCTAGAGCAATCTGATTGTACCCTGAATGCCCATCTATGAGGATAAGGCCTCATGTCCTTCAACAACGTCCACCAACTGATCAATGCTGGGAAGCGGATAACTATCTTTTGGGCATGCCATGTTTAAGTTTGTGAAGTCTATGCAAATTCTTACTCCGCCGTTCTTCTTGGGTACAATTACCATGTTTGAAATCCAGGTTGGATATTGCACTTCTCGAATAAATCCTGCATCCATGAGCTTTTTCAACTCCTTTTCAACTGAAAAATGATATTCAGGTGCTACCTCGCGTATGCGTTGTCGAAAAGGTGTACTTCCTGGGTGTATGCAAAAGTCGTGTTGAACAATACTTGGATCAATTCCTGGCATGTCCTCCATCTTCCATGCAAAGATGTCCACATAGTCTTTAAGTAGAGTGATCAAATTACGCTCCCTTTATGTTTCCATTAACGTTCCGATCTTTATCATTCTAGGGAGTTCCTTTGTTCCTATGTTGACAATTTTGGTTTCTTTAGTGGATGTAAAAGTGGATTTGGGAGCTCCTAATAATGTGGGAACCCCCTTTAACTGCTATGCTGGAAGACTGCCTTCAACAATTTTTGGCATGCTTTCTTTTACTGAAATACCTTCATTTGTTTCATTTAATACCTTACTTCCCGCATTCTTTGTCATATATTGGCTTAGGGCTTTTTCTTTAGCCTTCATCTTTCGTTCTTTTTTCTTGTTTCGTTGTTGTTGTTGTCGCTCTTCATTTATACAGATTTCTGCAAGAACACAAGATTTTGCTTCACTCTGGTCTCATTTGATCTCAATTTCCCCTTATGGTATCGGGAACCGCAAGTATTGGTGGTAAATTGAAGTTACCCCTTTCAATTGATGGACCCAATGTCTACCAGTGATGGCGTTGTATGGAGATGGAACCTCCACTACAATGAATTTAGTTAGAATACTTATTGGTCCAGCCGCAACATCAAGTAAGATTTCTCCTTTTGGTTTTGAAGATAACCCATTAAACCCATTGATTGTATAGCAAAAAGGCATAAGCTGATCATCTTCTAACCCCATCTTCTGGAAGGTATTATAAAACAGTACATTAAGAGAGCTGCCCCCATCCATAAGAATCTTCCTTACATTCCAACCAGATACTGGTAGTGTAAGTACAAGCGGGTCATTGTGCATTTCAATCTCCTGGTCTACCTCGTCCGCAGAAAAAGTTAGCGGGGATGCCATCCATTCTTCCCATGCTTCTGCAACTCTTCCCGCAAACCTTGAAGACTTCGTGAGTGCGAACCCTTTTATGCAGTTTCTTAACAATAACTGCACTCATGGATGATTGATCAGATTCAAAATAGGAAATCATGTTAATAGTTTGATCATTTTGCGGAATATTCACATTTTTCCCCTTATTGAGTCTTGGTGGAGGATCGGGTAAATAAATAAATCCTTTTAGCTCCCCCGCATCGATCAACTTTTGCACTTTTATCTTTAGATTCCTGCATCGGCTTGTGGAATGTCCCTGATAGCAATGATATTCACAATATTCCTTCGAATTCTGCGTGTGTTGAGGCTGCTTTTCTTTTGTCCATGGCCACTAAAAATATTGTCTGTTTTTTATTGCATTCAGGATTTCAGAGTAAAAGGTGTTGAGTTTAGTGAAAATTTTCTCCTCAAATTGGCAGATAAATTTTCTTCTATCTTCATATTTTGCTCACTTTGATTCAACGTCAGGAGTTTCTCCCGCAACCCTCTTTCCGGAACTGGTTGACGGTTCTACAAAATTTTCCCTGTTTGCATTCCCCTGATGCTGAGAAATTATTATGGGATGCTGCCTTTTTATGTCCTGCAATCTTGCATATTTTCAATAATATTTCTGAGATCTCCTTTGTTTTTCGGGTTTTTATCATGAATATCAACAAAAAGTTGGCTTTCTCGGTTGGCAATTCCCCATTTATAACAGTTAATAACAACTTCTAGAATTACATCCCCTACTGATTGACAGATTGTCTGCCATCGATCTGTATAATCCCGGATAGACTCCTCTGTCCAAGATGCAAGGGAATATAATTTGTCCATGCTTTCCTCTGCGGGCTTATTGTAAATATATGTTTCTAGGAACTTGCGTGTCAATTGGGTATAAGAATGTACCGACCCTTCTGAAAGGTTATCATACCATGCTAGAGTTATCCCTTTCAAGCTTGAGGGAAAATACCTGCACATAACAACGTCATCTTGTTCCCACTTGGTCATGATGCGATTGTAATACTTCAAGTGATTTGTTGGATCTTTAGTCTCATCGTAGCATTCATAGATGGGAATACTACAGTTATGCGGTATTGGTGCATACGCTAGGTGTGGCGCCAAAGGCGTTCTTCTAGCTTCTTTTAACACTTTTTCTAATCGCCCACTCTCTTTATTCTTCAAAATTTTAATTTCTTCTCGCATTTGCTCCATGTCCTCACAATATTTTCTCCATCTGTTATTTTGCATTTCTGAATCATCAAAACTCAATCTATCTGGTTCATTCCACTGACGTGCATGTTCTACAAGCATCAGTCTCTGATCTTTATTAACCTTTGCTTTTCTTGTTGCGGGTATGTTGGAGCTTACTTCTTGCCCCTGTATTCTAGTTTTAGATGGTTCCGCACCATGCTGGGTTTTTTCTTTGATCATTTGGTTTTCTTGGGTCAAAAGTGCAATTTGTTCCGCACAATTCTGTTGTACCTTGCGCATCTCCTCCATTTCTTCCATTAATTGTTGAATGTGGTCAATGCTATTTTGAGAGGTTTCTTCAGATGAATTACTAGTTGTTTGATTTTCAGAATGTTTACTTGATCATTCATGGGTTGTTGCCCTTGTGATTCTCCCATCATTTCCCTTTCCTGTGGAACCTCCATTGCCTGACTCCCCAGATTTCCTGTATTGACATCTTGATCTTGCATGGTTCAATGTGTCACTGTTTCCATTTATGTGATCCTTTTTGAGATGTAGTGATTTCTTCTTTGTTCAGTCTTATGTTGCTGTAGGAATTTCTTTACCAATATTCTAAAAGAGTTCAGATAATAAGTTATGTGTTTCAAATGGTTTTATCATTCATAATAAATATATAATGCAGTCTGATTGAAAGAAAATATTAAGCTATCCACAAGTTTTAAAAGTTCATGTGCAAACAAGTTAATATCAAGTTCGAAAATTCAATTTAGTTAAACATAAAAATTAAGAACTTCATAAGCATAAAAAACTGTTTGGCAAAAATTTATGAACTAAATTTTCAAATCAACGATTTAAAAAATATAGTAGGTAACTTATCATATATGAAAGGTATGAAATAATGATATAATGTGTATAAATACAAAGACAAAGTCTATATATAAATCATCTGATTAATTCAGAATAAAACCATATGTAAAAAAATTTCAATATGATTCTCAATTATGGTATTTTAAAGAAAAGAATTTTCTGACAGGTAGAATAAATTCTTTACTACCTCCCTGTTTCTAGCGCCAAATTGTGATTACCAAAAATCTGGCATCTATAAGGATCTTTGTATCACAACCAGTATAATTTGATTCATGCAAAAGTTTGATATCATATCAGAAAATCACACTATATTAACTTTTGAAAGACGAAAATCAATCAAAACTAGAGATAAATTAACTCAAACATTTAACGTGGTTCAACAATCTAATTGTCTACATCCACGGGTAAAAAGATTTGTATTTTTATTGTTCATCATTACATAACATTCAATCATGATCCTATTAATCAAGGATCAATCAAACTAAATTTACACAAAGTTTCATACCTAAACTCTTGCCTATGATTTAATGCCTTCTGTCCAATTTTTCTCCAGATTTCTATCCCCTTTTCCTGTTTATGAGCTTGGTATTTATAGCCAGTTTGATGGGTCCCACCAATCTACCTTTCCACATATTTATTCTTATCCATTCCTGGTGCGAAATACAGTCCCGCAAAGCTCATTTGTTATTTCCGCAAGACTTGATCATAATTCCCGTAAGTCTTAGCATGCGTACCGCTTGTTTTCCGTCATTTCTCACTGGTTATCCCGCAGCTCTTCTGCGATCTTGTATTTAAGTTATTGTTTTTGGATTGGGATGAAGGTTGCGGTCTTATTTGAATCATAGCATGTCTAACACGTAGCTCTTAAAAGTGAATCGTCATGCTTTAGTTCTTTTTGTTCCGCAGCTTGTAAAGTTGATACGTGTCCCTCATGCATCAACGCTCATCATTACTCCTTTATTGTGTCAGACTTTCCCGCAACCTGGTGTCGGTCAGGCAGCAAGGCTATCTGTTTTGAGCAGTGTACCTTACTTTCCCGCAACCCACGTGTCAATCATGCATTAACGCTGTCAGGTTCAAATCTTATCAACTTTGTAACCGTCAGTTTAATGCTTTAAAAGGCTTTGTTTCAGTGCTTCTCGTCTCATCGTAACTCTCTCTTCCTCCAATAGTTTTTGGACATGCGTATCTTGGATTTTATTCCCTCACACTAAGATACTGAATAGTGATAATGATATTCCAGTAGAGTCTTGTTGTTGCTAGCACTACTAGAGTCTTTCTTCCCTGTAATCTTGATTTATTCATAAATTGTGACATGTGTCCTCTCGTACTTTCATCTCTGCTAGTGTGTGTTTTCCTAAGTGACCTCTTTAAGTTACAAATTGTTTGTATAATTTGATTGCAATCTGTTAGCCTTTTCGCTAATATTTGAGCCTTCCCTCTTTTTCTCTTGCTGTGTGTTTGTCTCTCAGGGTTTCTTTTGTTTCTTTCTCTTAAATTTTGTTTCCATTATGAAATTACTATCTTGGAATTTACAGGGCATTGGTCCACCTTTAACTAGGAACCATTTAAACTGTTTTCGCCACTACCACAAACCTGATATCTTATTTTTGTTAGAAACTAAAGTATCTTGGTCAAAAATGGAAACTATTCTTAGAAAATCAAAATTTTCCGATTGGTTTATTATTCCTTAAATTGGGAAAGCAAAAGGTCTTACAATTACCTAGCACACTAATTTGTTCCTTGAATTAATTTTTTTCCATTTAAAAGTGTGTCACTTTAGAGTAACACTTGATAACTTTAAGTGTATACTGACTTGTGTTGGTGCAATTGAGGCTGGTGATAAATTTTCACAGTGATCACATATTGCTCAATTGAGCTGATAAGTGATAGAACTGTGGATTTTAATTGGAGATTTAATCTCACTCTTGATCCAGCGGAAAAACAAGGAGGAACTCAATCAAACTCTAGTAGTAAATCAGTGATAATTCAAATCATTGACTCTCTTGGTCTTTAGGATGCAGGGGACCCTTTCACTTGGTCTAATAATAAAAAGGGAGAAACAAGTATTTGTGAGAGGATAAACAGAGATTTATTATCGAACCAGTGGATCCACTTTTTGCCAGATTCTAAGATCCATCACCTACCGAGAGTCGGTTCTAACCACACTCCAACCCAGAAAATGATAGCATCCAAAAACTATTTAGATGTTTAAGATCCTGGCTTTCTCACCCTTCCTTCAAACTCACTCTTTCCGCCTCTTGGAGCTTTTACTCAGATCTAGAATCAACTTTCAATCTCCCTTTGCAACTCCAAAAATTATCTTTTGATCCATTGGAACTATAATGTTTTCGGAAATATGCATAAAAATATAAAAGTTCTCAATAATGAATTAGAAAATACTCACAAGACGGGGAAATATCCAGAGATTTTAGAAACCCAGAAAAAACTTCAAGAATAATTGGGGAAGTGGTATCGGATAAGAAATGATTACTATCATTGGTCGGTTGTCAGCCAAGCATTATTTCAAGTTCTTTTCACTCACAATTATAAATAAGAGTATAGTTATAAGAACATATTCGATCCACAGGGAGATATGGGTTGTTATTCGTATTTGAAAACTTATGTAAACTGGGGGGATTTTGTGTTTTAAGACTACAATAATTATACTAATTAACATTGCAAAGATTGAATAAAGAGAATCAATGGGTTAAAAGTATTGGTCAAGGGTTCATCTTCAATTATAAGACATGCACTTTGACTATTAACTAGAATTTTCACTTGATCATTCATTATCAAGATTCCTAGAGTACCTCATCGGGAGCAAACTCCGGTAAATTCCTTATGTCATCACATACCATAACGATGAATATGCAATTACTACTCACAGAACAATCTAATGCAACGTGCTACTAGGTTTAATTCTCCAAGAGCATTAAGTTTTATGAATTAGACTAATCAATGTAATAGATATACTACGTGTAATCTATTTAACATAGGTCAAGCTTCTACATGCGATCAAACAAAGGTTTTGAATACAATTGGTAATCACAATATGCTACTTATGACAAGGTTCATCAATAATTATGTATCTCAAAACCCTAGTCTAGCAATAGATATGAATTCATACTTATTTAGTAGCACTCTTAAACAAACATTCACACAATTATACATGGCGATAATAATTAGTAGAACAAAACTATAATGATTGTATTAAGATGATAAAACTAATATATTAATTTAGTGACATGTTCATGATATCCGACTACATTCTTAACCAATATGAAAAGTTTAGCTACTCATGGATTTCTTAAAACCCATGAAAAAATAATAAGTAGAAAAGTAAAGCAAACCCTAGTTATTGTAGAAGAATCTCCGAAACCCAAAGCTCAATTTTCTTTTCTCCAAAAGATATGATATATGAATTGATTTCTAAAAATAATTAGAAGAGTTTCTTAAATATGTGTCCCAAGTTATAGAAGTGTCCATGCTCAAATCCCGGTCGAAATTGGTTTCCAAAACTCCAAAATATACCAAATTTAGGTTAGTATCAAGCTTAGCCCGTGTAAGTTAGCTAATGGGCTCATGCTCAGCTAAAGGCTCAACCCATATTCACGTTAACCATCTCCATCTTCTTCCTCGACCCAAACTGATCCTACTCCATTGACCATCAGCAACGCCTTCATTCACTGTCGTAAATCATCACTCGATAGCATCCATGACATCCAACAACATTTAAAACTCAACAGCTCCAAACTCATGGAAAATACCCATTACAGCCATATTCAAATCACCATCACTGTAGGGGACAAAATGATATTTGCCCGAAATGACGTCATCAAGTCCGAAGCCTAATTTGGCCCGAAGCGATGACATCATTTCCCAAAGCGACGTCATCATTCACGTCCCGATCCCGAAGTGACGTCATCACGTCCCGATCCCGAAGCAACGTCATCATCCCGACCGTTCCAGCCTGTCCCGATGCTATCCTGTCCCGAAGTGACGTCATATTTTCTCACAGTGACGTCAGCAATTTCCGTTCCAACTGGAGCCCGATCTGTCCTGTCCCGACCCATCCTGTCCCGAACATGCTGTCCCGATACAATCATTCCCGTAACGAAGCTCAGGTCCGAAGCATGGACCGCAAGTCAGGTCCGCAAGCCAGATCCGTTATTCAATCCCGCAAGCCAATCCGACTGTTTGAGGGAAAGCTGGATAAAAAGATAAGGTCGACAGATGAACGGATATGGAGGTGCCACATGGAAGTATTTGGAAAGGATAGAGTGGACATGTGGTTACACTAGAAAACGCCACATCACTAGAAATGAGAGACTTTCGATTAAAAGAAAAGGGATAGGAACAGAAAGAGGGGGCTTCTTCTTCAGGGGAAGGGGATTTTTCACTGTAAAAAACCAGAGCTCCAATGGAGCTTCATCTCACTGTAACTTCAAATTGATCAATAAAAACCCTCACAAA
>JAJJMC010015431.1:4614235-4649338 GCA_023531435.1 Papaver californicum | reverse complement strand
CCTTTTGATTATTGCAATATTTGATTTTGGTTGTTTTGGGTTGATGAGAATTTCTGCAAGTAAGTAGTAATAATAATCATAATAATTTAAATTAAATTGTTACAGCTAGATAATTATTATCACAGTTTCAATAGATAAGAAAAGACATATACCGACCCACAAACATTTTTAAAAGATAAATATACATTATCTTTTTTTTTTATTATTATAAAGTTCATAAAATTAATTGCGTATTTGAAGTAGCAATTTTTAAATTTAAAAATAATTCTCAAATTATCATACAATATGAATTGATTAATTGCTTTCAATAACATCTGAATCGCATGTGATATCATGCATCATGATAATTAATGTCATAATCGTAGAAACCTATTGATTTAATATGATAAATTTTTAGTCTGAACAAATTCTAATTTGTTTGATTAGATTTAATAGTGATATTTAATTAAAAGCATGAAAATCATTTTTAGCTTGTACCCATTTAATATTATGAAATGTTTAAGACATTTTTATGAAGTGTGAAGATACCTATGAAGGACACTTCATAGATGCGGCAGCTATGCAATAATGATGCACTGGGGGCATCCTATAAAGAAATCAAATTTTTAGCTGTGAAATGAGTTAAATACTGCGCGCTAATTGGGTATTTCATTTTAGTAATTTATTAATGATAAATAGAAATAATATATTTCGCTATTTTATGTTATATGCCTTGTACTTCTTAACATAAGGGAACAACTAATACCTTAAATGAGCCTTCAAGAAATGATACTTCATATGGCTTTTACTTCACGAAGAATATTCAGTAAATATTTCAATTTATTCTGAATTTCTTTGAAAGGCGATACCTCTTATACTTCTTGCGGCAATCTGAACGCTCCTACAGGAATTATCATTCAAAAATGGGTATTTCTTTCAACCTATCATTAAATATTTTCGGAAGGCGAATACTTCTACATTCGTATATTTCTGATCTCTTATATAATGATTACTTCGAAATAAAATTTCATCTAGATATTCTTAATGTCTGATTTAAAATAAATTTCATATTTTCTTTCTATATATGCTTCTCATGTATATAGAAGTATATGGGATGTATCTTAAATAAGAAATGAGAAATATCTGGATAACTTTCAAAGTATACTTCTCATCTACATTTCAGGTATATTTCTTACCGATATTTCTCCGTTCAGGAGACAAGATAAGACTAGAGGATACATCCCCAAAGAGGGGACCCATGTAAGAGTCTTAATAAAATAATTGACCACACATAATTTACTCCATGTCCGAGATAAATTAGGCGTGTGTTCCTGCTGAGCTCAGTGGCTAGAGCAAATTTATGGGACACATTAATTTACTCCATGCCCGAGATAAATTAAGCGTGTATTCCTACCGAGCTCCGTGGCTAGGAGACAAGATAAGATTATTGGGTCGCAGAACCTAAGTAAGAGTCTTGATACAAAAAGAGTACGTTCGGGACCAACCATGTATCTTACCCCTGGCTCGGGTTTGTTTCGCATGTGTGGGATCTCGAATGTCATAACTTCATGGAAGGAGGTGCTGTTGCAAAAAATTCCAACCCAGGGTCCAAAGGAACCTTGTGGTGAAAAACTAACGATCAATATCTATATACATATATATATACAAAATTTTTTTTTGCAGGGACAAAAATGCAACATAACATGGAAATGCATAAACAACATCAACAACCACATTATGATTCAGACGAGACGAGTGGTAATTTTCTTAAGAGTTTTTCTTCAAACAACTCTCAAGAAAAGGGGGCAAGTTGTTGGGGACAAAATGATATTTGCCCGAAATGACGTCATCAAGTCCGAAGCCTAATTTGCCCCGAAGCGATGTCATCATTTCCCGAAGCGACGTCATCATTCACGTCCCGATCCCGAAGTGTTGTCATCACGTCCCGATCCCGAAGCAACGTCATCATCCCGACCGTTCCAGCCTGTCCCGATGCTATTCTGTCCCGAATTAAAGTCATATTTTCTCACAGTGACGTCAGCAATTTCCGTTCCAACTGGAGCCCGATCTGTCCTGTCCCGACCCATCCTGTCCCGAACATGCTGTCCCGATACAATCATTCCCGTAACGAAGCTCAGGTCCGAAGCATGGACCGCAAGTCAGGTCCGCAAGCCAGATCCGCTATTCAATCCCGCAAGCCAATCAGACTGTTTGAGGGAAAGCTGGATAAGAAGATAAGGTCGACAGATGAACGGATAGGGAGGTGCCACATGAAAGTATTTGGAAAGGATAGAGTGGACATGTGGTTACACTAGAAAACGCCACATCACTAGAAGTGAGAGACTTTTGATTAAAAGAAAAGGGATAGGAACAGAAAGAGGGGGCTTCTTCTTCAGGGGAAGGGGATTTTTCACTGTAAAAAACCAGAGCTCCAATGGAACTTCATCTCACTGTAACTTCAAATTGATCAATAAAAACCCTCACAAATTCACTACCCGTGGATGTAGGCCATTAAGGGCTGAACCACGTTAAATGATTGTGTGCAATTTCTCTTCCTTTTGATTATTGCAATATTTGATTTTGGTTGTTTTGGGTTGATGATAATTTCTGCCCAAACAATCACCATCAAAACTCTGCCACTGTTGCTCATCACTCGAATGATCTCCAACTTTTTTGTTGTTTAAAAACCAAATCCGACTAGTACCCACATCTTCTAACATCTCCCATAGTCCAATGATGTTTATTACAGCTCGAATATCACGTCTAATCAAAATCCATCACCATCGTGATCATCATGATGAACATTATAACTCGACAGACTCGAGCTCTTTACTGCCACTAATGGAAGCTCCTTTCTTCCAAAATCTCCTCAACGATTAACAGCCCTTTGGCCCCTTTCATAACCCCCATTAACTCACCATTTAATAGCCATAACTCAACTGTCATGAATGGCTCAGTTCGAGTTCCATCTTCTCTATTATAAGGATCTCTGCCATGATCTCAAATCCATCACCGAGAACTCAAAATTACTAATGGAAGCTACGTTCATTACACTACTGCCAGTTCGAGTTCACTGCCATTAACAAGCTACAGCTATCATCGACATCCAGCTCGAGCTCGAGTTCTCCATCTCAGACTCCGTTTCCACTATCACCATTCACGTCCATCATTGCAGAGAACACCATCACCAGGTTCATCACAACCAAACAGAGCCATATCATCAACTCGAACTCCTCTCTGCTCGACACAAAGTTTGGTGAATTCTCGCTGTGTGAAGTAAAAGGAGGAAGACGAAGTCCCCCTTATCAAATGGTCGGGTGCCATTAAACACTACTTAATTAGCAGCCCCTTAATAGGATAGGTGGTCCCTTTAAGGTTTGCAAGCACAGATGGGCATCGTTTGCAAACCCTTATAGTGCGCAATTTCATATGGGTCCGGTTTACAAACCTATTTGGTATATGAATAAAGTCTTCATTATAGCTTGTTTTGTTCGTAACTTTTTCGTTCGATGTTAGAATTTTTTTTTTTTTTTACGTTCTCTTCGTAATACAATTTTCTTCAATTTGGTATCAAGAAATATGATTTTGGATGAGTTGAATCTGGAGTACTTCGCTTCTTAGCTCTTTTGTAGTCATTTTTATTCGTATTGGGATGATTCATCTAATAAAAACAAATAAAACAAAAGTAATAACAAGCAACATGCAAGAATTATAGCAAATGTTAGTATGAATTTGATACTAAAATTATGTAAACTATGTACTTATCAATCACCAATTATCTCGGGATAAACACTTTAAAGAATATGATCAAAATACTGAATATTTCCATATTGTGGCTTCAAATAGAAAAAGATTTAAAGTTATCAATGCATTTAGAGATCCTTCGTGCATTTAGAGATCCTTCGGGTCTGTGGCTAAATGATCGCAATCAGATTTATTCGCTCCTTGTCAAATATTTCTCTAATATTGGCACATCACAATTCTCCGACTATAATATTCAATTAGACGGTATAATCCAACTTTATATCTCTGTCGAAGATAATTTTTCTCTCACTAAGATCCCGGAGAAGAAGGAAGTTCGGATTACCATTTTTAATATGAACCAGTGGGGTGGCCCGGGCCCGAATGGATTCCAACCGGGTTTTTTAAAGAGATTAAGATATTTTGGGACTAGATGTCATAAAAAAAATTCAAAAAAATTTCCATTCGGAAGTTCTTAACCCGAATATTAATTCCACTTTCATTACACTTATCCCTAAAATATTTGCACCTCAAATACCGGCTGATTTCAGATCCATTAGTCTGAGCAACATTGTTTCCAAAATCATTTTAAAAACCATAGTAAATAGACTCAAGCCTATTCGAAATAATATTATCTCCCCAAATGTATCCACTTTCCTCCCGGGAAGGATAATTATGGATAACATTATAATTTCTCATGAGCTGCTTCACTCTATGAAAATCTCAAAAGCAAAAAAAGGTTTCATTGCTCTAAAGCTTGATCTGTCAAAAGCTTTTTAACCGTGTGGAATGACCTTTTATTAATAAGCTCTCATTTATTTTAGATTCAATGATTCTTGGGTCAATCTGATTATGCAATATATCTCTACTCCTTCTTTTTCTATTCTTCTTAATGGTTCTCCAAGACCCAAATTATCTACTTCGAGAGGTATCAGGCAATGTGACCCGCTTTCTCCTTACCCTTTCCTCATTTGTATGGAAGTTTTGTCTGGACTTCTAAATAAAGCTACTGAGGATAAGAAAATCTCTGGGATAAAAATTAATAAACATGCTCCCACAATATCTCACCTGTTTTTTTGCTGATGATTGTTTCCTCTTCACTAAAGACGATTTAAGTGAAGCGAAATCTTTATTGGATATTCTCTCAAATTTTGGTGAGATTACTGGGCAAATGGTCAACCTTCAAAAATCCGGTATTCACTTCAATCCAAAGATTTCTCCTAAACATTGCAAGATTATTGTAAGAATTCTTAAAATTCTGCTCATGACAAAAAACGATAGATATTTAGGCACCCTGTTTTTTTTCCGACAAAAACAGAAAGAAAATTTTTGAACCTCTGCTCCAAAAATACTACTCTATTCTTCAAGGGTGGAAGTCTAAGCTTTTCTCCCAAGCGGCGCGTACAGTTCTCATACAATCAATTCTTCAGGATTTTCCTACGTATCAAATGTAATGGGGTAAATTGGACCTTGGTACTTGGGTTTTGTCCAACATTAGGGTTTGGTCTAACTTTTGACCAACTTAGAGCTTGGTACCTGAAATTCATGTTGACCAGAGTTGACTATGTTAACTGATGACGTGTATTATTTTTTATCTACTAAATAATTAATTACTAAAATATTTAAAATTTACTAACAATGACAAACCAAGTCCCTAACTTTCTGACACCGATCCAACAACCAAAGTTAAATATCCACCAAAACCTAAAGATCTACGGCTACGAAATTGATAGTTCATTCTTCTTTCTTCCATTCCGTCCAGACCACCTTTCATTCTTATCTCTTCCATTCCTTCTTCATCTGCCGGTAAAAATTGAGACTTGCAATCAAGGATTTGAAATCGATAGAAGAGGGAGGGGAAAGATTAAGGAATGATTGTTGGTAGTATTATTGATGTTGGTTAGGCTAGGGAAGAAAAAGAAGTGATTAATTGCGGAGAATCAAAAGTTAAGGTTTCTGAGTTGATGATGAAGATGAAATTAAATAATTAAATATGGATTTTAAGATGAAGAAGAAAATTATTATGCTAATTGGAAGAGTCAATTGTAGAGAAAAAAATAATTTGAGAAGAATCAAAAATTTGAGTTTCTGTGATGAAATCGAGAATTAGGGTTCTTGGGTATGATTATTTAATTTCAGAAATTGAAAGAGGAGTTCAATAAAGAAGACATAAGTTGAAATTAGAGATGGGTTTGGTTAAATTAAGGATTTGAATTGATGTTCTGAGCGCGAATTGGGGAAGAAATTGTAGAGAGATGGAGGCGATGTTCGGTTTGAGATGAGTTAGGGTTCTCTGTTTTTTTATTTTTATTTGCAAAAGACGGAGATTGAAGTGCTGAAAGAGAGTGGGTTGTATAAGAGTGGTGGGATTGGGTCTTCAATTGACTTAATTTGAGATTGGATTAGTAATTTTTAAAATTAAGGTTCTTCAATTTTGGGATTTGGGTATTTTGTGTTTGGGGAAGAACAGTTCTTCAATTTGGGATTTGGGTATTTCGGGTTTGGAGAAGAACGTTTCTTCAAATGGACTGCAAAATATTAGGCATGTTATATTTGATTTCTAACAAACGTTAACTAATTAGATTTTTTTTAATAGTTACTAACAGAAGTCTAGACTTAACCTAGTCAACTTGGGTCCACGTCAATTCCAAGTACCAAACTCTAAATTGGTCAAAAGTTAGACCAAACCCTAATGTTGGATAAAATGTAAGTACCAAAGTCCAATTAATCTCTTGATCTCCCAAAATCTACCCTTGATTTACTGGATAATATTCAAAGAGATTTCTGGTGGAATAAAGATAGGGAGAAAATAAGGGCTTTTATTTAAAAGCCTGGAGAAGCACTTGCAGACCTATATCTCAAGGTGGGCTTGGTATCAAGAATCCTCACTATTTGAATATAGCGCTATTAACAAAGCTAGCCAGCCGTCTCTTGAACCTAACCAGCTTTGGGTTTCTAAAGGCAAAATTCTTCCCAGATTATCCTTTAAAATCATCCAAAAAATCTAATTTATCTTGGATCTGGTCAAGCATTCAAAAAAGATTAACAATAATTTTGTCTGGCAAGTTAAAAATAGGGAGTCAGTAATATTTTGGAGGACATGTGGATACCAAGTCTTGACATTATCCCTAAACCTTCGAATTATGATAATAGAATGCATCAAAAAGTTAAAGATTTAATATCTCATGATGGAACTTGGGACATTCCAAGATTAAATGTTCTCTTCCCCAAAGATATCTCGGAAAGAATCCAAGCAATTTCCCCATTGGTCAATGAAAAAGCTACGATTAGATGGAAACATCATCCTAGTGGAAATTTCTCTGTAAAAAACATCTATAATTTCGTAAGTTCTAAATACCAGGAAGAACCAAAAAATTTCCCATGGAAAAAGATCTGGAAAATCACAGTTATTCCAAGAATTAAGGTGTTTATTTGGAAATTAGCCCAAAGAACTCTCCCGAGAGCAGAATTTTTCCATATGTTCAACAAATTTCCTCAGTTTGCAGATTATGTGATACCTAATCGGAGAAGTCCGAAATCCACATATTTAGAGACTGTCATTTTACAAGATCTATTTGGTTCACTTTTTCCTAGATTCTATTATCACGGATTTTCAAACGGGTTCAATTCAGCAATGGGTTTCGGATTGGCTGTGCTCAAAAACATGGATGCGCAGTATCGTTTGAAGACATTAAACCAGATCCAATTCTTCTGATTCAGGAAATCAAAAATCACCTTAATGCCAGCATTTCTACTAGTGAGGAAAAGAAGAAGATTTCAATAAACCAAAAACCCCTGAAACAAGATTGTATCAGCACAAGTACAGACTCGATTATCTTCACCTATGCGTCTTTCAAAATTGAAGACCTTTCTATGGGATATGCCTTTATTTTATACTTAGTGGATCAAGAATCATTTATGCACATTTTAGTGGGAACAAATTGGGCTACTTCGGCACTGCAAGAAGAAGCAAAAGCTCTTTCAAAAGCCACTTCATAGTTATCAGATAACATTTTATCCAGTGTTACGATAGTAACAGATTGCAAGCAGCTAGATGACACCATAAATGATTCCAACGTTGAAACTCTTTGGCAAACGGAAAACTTTATTATTGAGTTAAAAGAAAAATTGGCTACTCTTCCTCAAGTTCAAGTTCGATACATCAACATGAAACATAACAATGTAGCAGACAATATAACTAAAGAAGCAAGAATCAAAAGACTTCAACATATCTCAACGTACATATACCAAAGAATAAATAGATCTACTATATTTCATAATATTTTTGATAAGAAAGTTATTACTAATTTGATGTATTATTTATCTTGAGTTTAATATAATTATCTTTCTATAAAAAAGAATAATGATATACCAGGATCATTTTTTTTTTGTCTACTATTAGATGATGACCTGCTTCAGCTTTATGTTATAACACTAGAGATAATAGATTCCACGATTATCTTTGTCCACGAGGGTAATGGCATAATGATAACTTAGCAAGCATAAATCGCTGGCAGAAGATGGAAACATTGGTGGGTGAGACCGTAAACCTAAGTTAGTCTAACCAGTAGACTTCTTACTTGAAATTAACGGTTAGAAGAGAAGGTCTTTTTGTCCAAACTATTAGTTTAGAGGTAAAGTTATTACCGTTTCCGTTTCATAAAAAATAATACTCTCAATTTTTATTTTTTTTATTAAAAGAAAATATGATAAATTAAAAAAGTGAAAAATTATCTACTGTGACAAAAGAAACATTGTTTATAAGTTAGAAGGAAAGCTCCATCATTAATTTCTTTAGTGAAGTAAACTTAAAAACCCATTTATACAAAGAAAAAAACCAGTACTCCTTTATTTTTGTTTCTGGAATCTCAAACACCAAGAAAATCCAATTAAAAACCACAAAATTGGAACAAAAACTATGGGCCATATCTTTCAGACTTTCTCTATCTTAAAGTTAACCCTATCTATCATCGCTTTCAATATGAAGTCTGAACTCTGAAGTTCAAACACATAGTTTTCAGAATTATTCAGTTCCTAAACCTTGGGCGTGTATAGTTTACTAATCTGACAAAATAATCTTATCCCCACCACTCGCAAGTCGTATCCATTCATACAAAGGATACGATGAAAACAACACCAGCATGGCTAAGTGGGTTGGGTTTAGTAGTAAAAAATCTGTAAATGAGAGCTCATTAGATGCATCTCAAAACACTATCCATGTAATACTTATTTCCTTGAGTATTTTTCTTTTTTACAAATAAATAAGAGGGTCATGGACCTTGTCCTTCATATACATAGATTTGGAAAAAAAATTCCATACATTTTGCCTTTGATTTTCTAGCAAATTAGCCAGAGTGTCTTCTTTTTTAATACCGCTTTCATTAAGGTACACAACCTTAAAAGTATTTAGGCTAGAAATACCCTTGTTTACAACCTTCAGAACCAGTGGCGGAACTATAAATTTATTCAAGAGCGGATTTGGCTAAATTTTCATTTGGGTTTAAACTTAAATATTATGCTTGAATTATATAAAATATAGCCTTTTATATAAAAAAAATTTATGGAGTTTTAAAAGGGTATTAAACTTGGGTAAATTAGGTTCTAATTCCGCCAATATCCAGAACTATCCTTGAACATCACGATGACGAACTTATTTCCATGAGCACGCACCATTCAAAATAATAACTTCAGCTAATGGCAAAGGTAGCTTCATTTTCACAGTTGCTTAATAATTGGTATTTCATCCATGGTTATATTTCGGATGAATAAAGAAAATTAAAACAAAATTACTGTAAGGATCACCAAATTACATAGGATCACGGTACCAAGCAAAAACGAATTTGGCAATTCTATGTGACACCCTTAAATTAAAGTTTCACTATCAGTATTAATTTAATAGTCGTCAATTGGATATTATAGTAATGAAAAAGTACCATTTATGGGTTTTTCTTTGTAGCAAAAAGTACCATTTATGGCGGCGGCTGAAACTCATTGATCAATTCCTTTTTTGAAATTATTTTTTTGAATTTTTGTTCAGGGGCTACTATCAATATTTCTGGGAACTGATACCATAACAAAATTGTTTTCTGAATTTTTATTTTTGGTGTTAACTTTGGTTGTTGAAACCAAATTTTGATGTCAACTTTGGTGTGTTGACGCTAGATTATGATGTCAACAATATAAATTTTTTTTTTCTTCTGAGTTTTCAATTTTTGTGTCAACTTGGGTTGTTGGCACCAAATTTTGATGTCAACTTTAAGATGTTGACACCAGATTTTTGGTATCAACTTTAGATGTTGACACCACCACGACCACCAACACCATCACAATTCTACCACCAGCATTTTACCACCACCACCACCACCACTAGCCAAGTTGGAGTGGTAGTGGAATGGTGGTGGTGGTGAGGTGGTATTGAAAGGAATTTGTTGTTTTTTTGAAATAAGAAAACAATATTACATGTACAAGGAAAAAAATTAAATAAGTGAGGGTATTAAGGTAATCTAATTTTAAGTGAATAAAGTTTCTAGAAGGTGAAGTATATATTTATTTTGTGTATGGATATTTATGAAGGGTTTTATTTGAAATGGTATATAATTAATATACCCTAAAAAAATAACCGAAAGAAAAAATATTATTAGATGAAGAATTTACAAAGTAGCTACCAGAAAAAACACAAAAACAAAGAAAAGATTACATGAGAATGGTTTCCCAATTATTGTGAACTGAACTTGCAAAGTTCAGATGTACTTTTTTTCCCGCAGCTGCACCCCAACTAAGAACTAGTGACTTTGCATCAATTACCAAATCAATATCCGTTTTGAAATAATAGTCTTTCTCAGTTCATTTCTCTCTAAATAACCCAAACAATAGCAGCCGGAATTAGTCCCTAGATCAAGATGTTGGAAAACAATATATATATATAATATGAATTTTAAGGTTTTAAGAAAATAAATAGATTCTTGTTTTCTTTTATGAATGAAAAACTCATTAGTCCCATATTGGAGAGTTTCCAATCTTAAGTTGTTTTAAGAGACTATATAAAATTATTAGTCCCACATCGGGGAGATCACTCTTCTTAAGTAGTACTAGGTTATTATATAAACAAGTTCTTTTCTCAACCTAAAAGATCAATCCAAGAAAAAAGGGTTTCTCCATATTTTTGGAGAGACCAAAAGAAAAATATTTTTCTATTGTTTTTCTTAAGCTTTCGCGATTTTCTTTGAGGGTTTTTTCGGAGTTTCCAAACTCAAGTTGAGCATCTACTACGAGTGCTAGTAGTAGGTGTAGTAGGGTGTTTTATCCTGGAGGCATCCGCCCTGTGGAGGCTATAGCATCACTCTTGAGTGTAGCCGGGCGCTAATGTCTTAAGGACAGCGTGTTGAACACGTGACTCACTCTGTTTTCCAAAGTTTTTCCATGTTGTTGTTGCGGAGATCTGGAAGCTTATCCGTTTCGTCAAATCGATCACTTCCAATACAAAAGAGCTAAGTATCAATAACTTTTGTTTATTTGGAATTTTTTCATTTTGATTATTGCGCCCAACAATCTTAAGACATTATCTTTAGTAGTAATAAAAAATGAATGCTCGATTTGTGAATCGTTGACGTTGATATTATATTGGAAAACAAAGGATATTAATTGTGAAGTGAAAAACAAAATTGAGTTTTTTGGTCAGCTGTAGAGTTTCAAGTATATCTCTTAACTTAGAAGGAATTTCAACAAATCCTTTTAACCGAATATATTAGACATCCTTCTAGTTACCCACAGCAAATTTCAGAATTATTGGAGTTGTAAAAGTATTTTTTAGGCATTTTACAAAACTGAGAAACGTTCCTGAAAAATTCTGACGGGCAGAAAAATATTGTTGACTAAATTAGTTTTTCTGGAGTAACCATGTGTTTTTTGAAATTGTGATTCAGACGAAGTTTGTAGATCTAGATGTTATCTTCAAAAATCATTTTTTATTTTCCGATTCTGAATTGAGGTTTGTGAGATATGGTGTTTGTAAAAACGTTGCATATGTTTGTCCAAAATATAAATAACTGTATATAACCTTTAGATTAGTATGGGATCTTGCAACCATTTACAGTGGTACTTTTCACCTTGGATATAACATGAAAAACCGGTACTAGTGAGTGCTTTTATCCATGATAGACTTGAGATTTCAATTTAGTTGAAATATTTATCATAAACAACTTAGAGCAAGTAACAAATTGATTTTTATGACTTAAAGTGATAATCTCTTATATGTGTTAGATTAGTATCACATTGCTAATGAATAAGATGTTAAACCAGTTGTGTATGAGTTATCCATTGTGTTACAAATCACTTTGATTATATGTGCTTTGTGTAGTATCAATTGGCGTGAATCACATGATTGGTTAATAATTGTGTATTAGCAATTTCTATGGTGATTTCTAAATCATTTCGAATATGTTACCTTTCGTTGAAAATATGAGAATCATAATACACTAGTATACCATAGTCATATGGATAGTGAGGTATAAAGTATCTTTTAGTGACTAGTGCAACAAGAAGGTTAAGCAATCAAATGTGCTTGAATTGATACGTATGTACACAAAAATTGTTTAGGGTTTTTATTACCAAGTTTTGTTACTTACTTATAGTGATAGTCTAATGTGAAGAGAGACTTAATTAACTTGATAACTATGTGTTTGCAATAAATATTTTGATAAGATGATCACTTGTAATATCTTGATAATTTTATATTACCTATGACGAATAAAAGTGCCAACCAATTTTTTGAATCCTAGTTGGTCAAAAGTTTTATCATCTTAAGTTGAATGATAAATTTAGTGTTAATCTCTAATAACTTATATTTTTTTAGTTGTGTGCTTATCTCCTCGGAATAGAGAATTGTATATTCAAATTTGAATGGAAAAATTGACATTCTTACTGTGTTAAGTAATTTTACTTTTCAGTGGAGATGATAAAAAGAATTGGTTGGTAAATTCCAGAAGTGCTGGAACGTGTGCTCCAGAAAAGGCATGTTTTGTCTTCTACCAGGAGTGGAAAAGATTAAAAGCATTTTCATGAACAATTCAATTATCAAAATAGTTGAAGAAATAGGTAAATAATGTGCAAGGCCTGTCAGGTATGAGCATTAATCAGATTATGATATCATTCTCAATATGTGCATTGCGAATTAAAACTAGTGTCAAATGCTATCTACCTAAGTTACTATGAAATGTTATACTTGGAAAAATGTTCTTGTTATGCTTTGAGTGTTAGCTTAATAGAACAAGACAACAATAGATAAAAGGGAAAATCGTCAATAAATTGAGAATGAATACATGATCATATTAAATCATAATGTTGGTATAGAGTACCATTATATGGTGTGTCTTAGTTAGATGCAACCTAAAGGACACATAATTGTAGTTTCTTATGTTGAGAAATCCTGATAATTGTGGGGGGCCTTATATCTCAACTTTGGGGTATCAGATGGAAACAAGTGTTTGTTTGATTTCTCAAGTAGATTCATAGAACATCCCAGACTTATATGTGCCCTACCATGTAGACCTCAATTGTAGGGGTCTAAGGTGAGAATAAAGAGTCGACTTCTTTAGCAAATCATTGCATATGATCACCAAAACTGTAGTATGATAATTTGAAAGTTTTGAAGCTAACAACATTTAACTAAAGTAAATTTTATTGTTGAGGATGTTGAGTTCTCGATAATAGTTTTCTGAGGTCGGGTTCTCACACGAGATTGAATAAGTCATACAGAGACTTGATTTTGTGAAATTGTTGTTAGAGAATAAAGTAGTGATATTTTGGCACATACTCACATGACTCTAAAATTACTACATCAGGCATTGTTTGCCATTATTGTTAGTATGCTACATTAGATGGATGTTGAGACATTATACATAAATGATTAGTCAAAGGTGGACAAACCTTAAGGGTTTGGTTAGCGCTAGGTGTACAAACTGATTACACCTACATATACTTGACCTGAACCAAGATGTAAGTCAATGACCTATAAATATTATTATGTGATGATGATGAATACTAGTGATGTACACTAATGAATTTGATAGTGTATTTACACTAAATCAATTGAAGGTGCATATGTTTAGCATGTCTTTGTTACGTGTTTTACAACCACTAGCAATTTTTGTTGTTTAAAGTTTGACAGGAAACTAATATGTTGTTGAAGTGGTTTAAAGGATCAGAAAGAACCAAAATCAAATCTTGATGATATAGTTTCTGTCAAATGTGTGTTGTAAAATACGTGTGCATGTTTCCCATTTTATCCTGGATAATTACAGGGTTGCTCTGATCACAGGACCAGAAAATTGGGATGCTTGAGGTACGTATTTAATTTTAAATATGTGATATATATTGCACCAATCTTTGGAGGAAGATGTAATGACCGTACTAGTAAGTAGTACATGTATCTTGTGTATGGCTTTATATGCTTTACAACCACTATAAAACATATGATGTTTGTGATTTGATTGAAATACTAAGTTGTTGTAGACAAGCATGATCCAAAAGTTCATTGGAACCAGAAGAAATTCTGACGGGAATGGTCTTTGTCAAACTCGATGCGTTTAATGTGTGTTGTAAATGTGCAGTGAATTTGGTGTACAAATATACTTGTGATCCCAGAAGAATTAATGGGATGATATGATCAGAAATTTGAAGTACCTGAGGTACATTTTAAATTGTGTATGTGCATGATACATATTACACTGACCTTAAGAGATGTTGTGATTTCAGGCTTTGGAGAATCTTAGCCTATGTGTGTACTCTCTTAAGATGTATAATTAGTTGGAAATCCTCCAACAGACATGAAGAACTCGACTGAGATGAAATCAGATTTCGTTTGCTTAAATTAAAGCATAAGAGGAAGGTGAATTGCTAAAACCCTTTTGTTGGGTATTCCTCTGTCACTGAAGCCTGTGGCCACCACTGCTGAAGCTCAATTGACTATGTGAGTCTAAAGTAAATGAGCAATGGAAAAGTCTAGACAAACTCAGAGAAGGCTAATTCGGTAAGACAACTACTCTCTAATGAAGTGATTTTTGTAGACTTAGTGAAGTCAAGAGAAAAATCAGTGGATCCTTTGACGGAAGGATAATCTAGAGAGATATTTTGTTATTGCATCGAGTGGGATGGGACTTAAGCTTAAGAAATAAAATTTCCATGAAGGACACTCAACCTTAGTGACTGGAGATCCCAAGATCAAGGTTCAATGAGACAACTAATTTGTGGTAATTAAAGGTATGCACTATCAAGAGAATTACATTCTCTGTCCCTCCTTATGGTTTGTTGTGATAGTGTAACTGCATGTGAAGGATGACTTTTAATAAGTCTTAATGAGTTTTAATGAGTTCTATAGTTTCAATTTAAGATTGAAGTGGGGTGTAGCAGTAACACTCTTGATAGAACTCACCTATTTGAATGAGGAAGTGGGCCGCTTCCTATGAGAATATGAGCTGATTCTCTAGAGCATTCTGAGAAACGGGATATTTGCTCAGGGCCAAAATGAGCACAACGGCACGAGCTTGGAAACAACCTTGGAGATATCATGCGCGGTGGTTTTCGCGAATTACTTAGCAGTTCAAGACATCACGTTCACTGTCTCTAGCAAGTAGTTCCAGTAATCTCTCACTAAGCAAAGGTTCAAGACCTCATGGACACCTCTGCCTAAAATGGTATTTCCTACGTTTTATGTGATTTTTTTTTTATCGAGATTTAATTCATTTTGAGAAAATGAGTTTTATGTTGTTTTTATGGTCTTGGTATTACTGATACTTAGGACCTAAGGGTCACTAAGGGATCACTGGTTCATTTTCACTTTGGTGAACGGAACCTTTAGTCCCACTATGGGAAACTAAAGATGAAAGCTCTTTATACTATTATGATTTATGCAATCAATAGTATGACCCTAGGGTCAACACACTTTTGTGTGAGGGAGAGGACGTTGGAATGGCTAGTATGATTTCAACACACACGGTTTGGATGATTGTTCAGTCAGTCCGATCGGGTCTTGGAATTGGGGTAATGATTTACCAAGATCTATTTATGTTTTTCATGTTTTACTTAGGTTTTTCATTCATGTGGGGGATTGTTGGAAAACAGTATATATAAAATATGAATTTTAAGGTTTTAAGAAAATAAATAGATTCTTGTTTTCTTTTATGAATGAAAAACTCATTAGTCCCACATTGGAGAGTTCCCAATCTTAAGCTGTTTTAAGAGACTATATAAAATTATTAGTCCCACATCGGGGAGATCACTCTTCTTAAGTAGTACTAGGTTATTATATAAACAAGATCTTTTCTCAACCTAAAGGATCAATCCAAGGAAAAAGGGTTTCTCCATATTTTTGGAGAGACCAAAAGAAAAATATTTTTCTATTGTTTTTCTTAAGTTTTCGCGATTTTCCTTGAGGTTTTTTCGGAGTTGCCAAGCTCAAGTTGAGCATCTACTACGAGTGCTAGTAGTAGGTGTAGTAGGGTGTTTTATCCTGGAGGCATCCTCCCTGTGGAGGCTATAGCATCACTCTTGAGTGTAGCCGGGCGCTAATGTCTTAAGGACAGCGTGTTGAACACGTGACTCACTTTATTTTCCAAAGTTTTGCCATGTTGCTGTTGCGGAGATCTGGAGAGCTTATCCGTTTCGTCAAATCGATCACTTCCAATACAAAAGAGCTAAGTGTTTATATAAAATTTCTTCATTTTAATTATTACGCCCAACACAAATTTCCAAAGCTAAAAAAATAATTAAGATCCCAGCCGACCATACACAGAGTTAGGGAAGACCCATGTCCAACTGCCATACTCCACACAATTCAAAGACGATCAAACTTTTGAACTATGTATCACAACAATGGTTAACACAGTCTTGTAATGTTAGTCAAAAATTATATTCAACCTAAAATAATACCCATCGTGCACCCTACTTCATAATTTTGCGATTTTTTTACATATGCTAATGAGGTCTTATTCATAAAGGGAATTATTCTTAAAAGCAAGAAATGGGTTCGAGTCGTTTGACCCTGAGATGAATAGAATGATAGTTTGAGCTATATGAAGTCCAAAATTTTCCGATTGGTGAGTTTGTAAAAAATGTATGGAAAATCTAATAATAAATAACAAGTATTAATAAGATTAGCATCGTGAAAATCTAATAGCAATTTTCAGTATCTGTTTCTCTTAACATTGTTGAAGTAGGAAGAGAGTAATGAAAGTTAGCTCATAGCATAAAAAGCTAATTTTGGGAGGAATTTGTTTCCTCAAGAGTGTAAGATCGTATTCGAGATCGTTCTTCTCATTAAACAATCTATTGTTCTTTGGCTACATGAAAATGAAACTTATAAGGACATTAATGTCAGCATGTGATGTAAGGTCCATTTAGTTCTTCTTCTTCACTTGGGATGTATGTGTTTAAACTTATGTTGTACGAATACTGATACCGGACATAATACTGACATAATAAGGATATGGGAATACGACAATTTTAGAAAAAACAGGTTACAAAGACATATTATATATATTATTTATATTATTAAAATATAATTTTACAACAATTTATGTAACAAAATAATTGTTGTTATGTTTTAAATACTTGATTACTAATTAAATATAAGGGAATGATCCGTTAATATAGTTAGAATGATATTACCTTAATATTTTGGTTTTTTTTTTTTATAAAACCCAAACGGAAATTAATTGGAAGCTAATTTTTTGGGTTACGTTTTTCTTCTTATAAAGCTATACATTCTATTTTATCTCTCTATTCACATTCAACACCATCAAAACCCTACATCATAAGTGTTGATATGCCTTGAATCAGTCGTTGGCTGGAACACTACGGGGAGTCCGAGGGGCAGAGCCCCTCGGCGGTATACGTAATGTATTATCACTAGATTTGTTTCGTTTTCTAGTCGAATTAAGGTTTATTTTCTTGCCCTATATATATACATACGTTGTACCTAGAATAGGTGTAACTCAGTATTCTGCTCTATAATAAAACTCTCATTTCTCTGTTGTGGATGTAGCTAACGTAACAGTTAGTGAACCACGTAAATCTCTGTGTCTCGATCTCTATTTATTGTTCTCGTTCGATCTCTCGTTACAACAAATTGATCTTTATTATTGTTCTCGTTCGATCTCTCGTTACAACAAATTGGTATCAGAGCGAGGTTCGATTTCCGCCGAGAACGATGTCCGGATCCATGATGAAGATCGACAGGTTTACCGGGAGAAATAGTTTTAGTCTGTGGCAAATCAAGATGCGGGCTTTGTTGAAGCAACAAGGTCTTTGGTTGCCGTTAGCTTCGGATAAGAAGGGCGCAGATACATCCACCGCTGAGTATGCGACTATGGAGGAGAAGGCTCACTCAACGATTATGATGTGTCTCGCGGACGACGTAATCACTGAAGTGGCAGATCAGGAAAAGGTCGCCGCTTTGTGGTTAAAGTTGGAAAGCCTCTACATGACGAAATCGCTGACCAACAAGTTGACGCTGAAGCAACGTCTTTTCAGTCTGTGCATGTCTGAAGGTATGCCTCTTAGAGATCACCTAGATCAAGTTAATATTATTCTGCTTGAATTGCGTAATATTGATGAAGTGGTGAAAGATGAGGATGCTGCCTTAATGTTGCTGGTGTCTCTGCCTCCGTCGTATGAGAATTTTAGAGAGTCTTATATTGTCGAAAAAGAGACTGTAACGCTGGAAGAGGTTAGGTCGTCTCTTCATACCAGGGAGATGCAACATAAGGCTGCTGGAACAGTACAGAAAATCAGGCTTCCGGGTTGATGGCAAAAGGAAGCAAGGACGGTAAGAAGGGCAAGAAAAATTCCGGCTATAAATTACCAAAAGACGTCTGTGCCTACTGTAAGGAGAAAGGTCATTGGAATTCGGAATGTCCTAAGAAGAATAAGCAACAAGAACATAACTCTGGATCTGCAGCATTAGCTGAATGTGGAAACACTTCAGAGGGAAATTTTGTTTTGCTAACAGATGATTACACACATCAGTCTGATGAGTGGTTCCTTGACTCTGGGGCGTCCTACCATATATGTCACAAAAGAGAGTTATTTACTACGTACAGCCGTGCAGATGGGGGCAGCGTCTCTATAGCAAACGGGTCTGTCTGCAAGGTGGTTGGAATCGGCTCAATCAGGTTTAGGACACATGATGGGAGGCTCTGCACATTGAAGGAAGTCAGACATGTGCCACTCTTGACAAGGAATGTGATATCCTTGAGTCTACTAGACAGCAAGGGTTTCAGTTTCAAAGGTGAAGGTGGAGGTTTGCATGTCTGCAAAGGTTCTGATGTGATTCTGAAAGGTGTCAAGTATGGAACTTTGTATGTATTACAGGGTTCAACAGTCACAGAAAATGAGGTTGTTGTTGAGGAGGTGGAGGTGCAATTCAGTCCAGAGGAGAATCAGGCACCTAAGTTGGTTGACGACCAACTACCACCATCAGTTACCGAAGAGCAAGATGCAGATGAGTCTGAGAATGCACCACCAGAGGAAGTTGAACATCAGAGAATTGCTACAGACCGACCTAGAAGGGTTGGAATAAAACCTCCAGCGAGGTACATGTTTGACGATTTAGTGGGTTATGCATTGCAGGTGGCCGAGGAGGTGGAGGATCACGAGCCGTCCACTTACAAGGCTGCAGTATCTGGAAACGAGTCAGTATAATGGTTGTATGTTGATGACATGCTGATTGATGCTCAGAATAAGTCAGATATTCAGAAGCTGAAGGGGTCTCTCAGTGTGGAGTTTGAGATGAAAGATCTGGGTGCTGCTCCGAAAATTCTGGGAGTAAAAATCTATAGGGATAGGAAGAAGAGAAAGCTTTTCCTATCACAGGAAGGGTACATCAAGAAGATTTTGAGCAGGTTTGGAATGTCTTCAGCCAAGCCTATAGACACTCCAATGGAACCTAACAGCAAGTTGGGATGTACACGGTTCAGACTTATGAGGAGAAAGAGTACATATCTCGATTTCCATATGCTAGCGCAGTTGGAAGTCTGATGTATGTTATGGTCTGCACTCGACCAAACTTAGCATTTGCTGTTAGTATGGTCAGTCGGTTTATGGTTCAGCCTAGGAAGGAACATTGGCAAGCTGTTAAGAGGACTTTCAGGTATCTTAGAGATACTTCAGATGTCGGTCTCTGTTATGGGAACGATACCCGATGTTTAGTGGTTGGTTTCTCATATTCTGATTATGCTGGAGATGTGGACAGTAGGAGATCTATGACTGGTTATGTGTTCACTCTTGGAGGTTCTCTTGTAAGCTGGAAGGCAACTCTACAACCTACAGTTACTTTGTCTACTACATAGGCAGAGTATATGGCCTTGACAGAAGCTGCTAATAAGGGAATTTGGTTAAAGGGGATGGTTAATGATCTAGGCCTACATCAGGATCAAGCTATAGTGTATTGTGACAGCTTTCGTGCAATATGCTTAACCAAGGATCAAGTCCATCATGAGAAAACGAAGCACATTGATGTCAGGTATCACTTTCTGAGAAATGAGAAGAGAATTGAAGTGAAGAAGGTAGGGACAGTTGATAACCCTGCTGACATGTTCACCAAGCCAGTTCCAGAGCGCAAGTTCCAACATTGTTTGGACTTGCTCAATATCACAAGTCAGTAGTCTGAGCCCTTGTCTAGGGGCATCTGAGGCAGAGAAAGGTTCTGGCACTGTCATGGTGCATCTGTTTCTGTTGCTGGGAGGATTCAAGTCAAGGTGGAGATTTGTTGATATTCCTTGAATCAGTCGTTGGCCGGAACACTACGGGGAGTCCGAGGGGCAGAGCCCCTCGGCGGTATACGTAATTTATCACTAGATTTGTTTCCGTTTTCTAGTCGAATTAGGTTTTATTTCCTTGCCCTATATATATATATATATACGTTGTACCTAGAATAGGTGTAACTCAGTATTCTGCTCTATAATAAAACTCTGCTTTCTCTGTTGTGGATGTAGCTAACGTAACAGTTAGTGAACTGCGTAAATCTCTGTGTCTCGATCTCTATTTATTGTTCTCGTTCGATCTCTCGTTACAACAAATTGATCTTTATTATTGTTCTCGTTCGATCTCTCATTACAACAATAAGAATAACAAACCTTTTGATCAGCAGTGAGTCCCGGCTGAACAACCTTGAATCAGTATACTTGTGACACATCCCTGAGTGGTTAATAGAGTGGTGAATAAAATCAAAAGTAAAGTAGTCGTTCACGAATAATACTTGGATTTGATTAAAAGGAGAGTAAATTACAGAAATGATATTCCACTTTTCTTTTACCACTCACTATGCTTGTCGCAAAAGTACTGATACAGAGCTGTTAAGGTAGGACCCACCGCTGATTAAAAGAGTTTTCCACTTTCTATATTTAGAATTTATATGGAGTTGAATGGTAAGTAGAGTGGTGAAAGGAGAGTGGAATAGCATCCCTATATCACATTTATTTTATTTTGACTTTTTCTAACCAGTATGAATCATTCATGGAGTGTCTAATTAGTGTTCAAAGCGTCCAATGTCGATGGGACCTGTGATATAACCTTATTCCTTTCAAGAAAAATGTATCAATAAGATTTTGGATATCATCATTTCATGGTGATAATAATTCATCCGCAGAAATTCGATAGTTGGTGTTTCCTAACCTGTATATGTTGACAGTGGAATGACAATGATCATACTCATCCTTCACTGCCATTTTGAGATTTGCAATAATCGATGGTCTTATTTAAATCATTAGATTTTTCCTCCAAACTAATCACTAATTATCTAGGAGAGTTTTCTTATCCAGATCAAACGTTATTAAGATATAAAGCGCAACGTAGTTATAAAGAACGGCTGGAATTTCGTTTGGGAAAAGATAAAACACGATCAGGATAGGTTTTTGGGGGTATAAAGAGTGGTCAGGATGTGTTCTGAGGGAGGTAAAGAAAGGCTAGGGTCTGTCTGGAGGTTGTGTAAAGAATGGTTAAGATTCATTTTCAGAAAGGGATATATAAAGAGTGGGCAGGATTAAAAGATATTTAAAGGGCATATAAATCAATGGTTGTTGTTCACACCAAATACTAGATAAAGAGTGGCGTCCCAGATTTCATTTGTCCCGGTTATTAAAGTCTCTTAAACTCTTTCCGCCTCTTACTCTTTGTATTCCTTGTGTAAATGAGTTTCATTTGATGGCAGAAGCGTTTTTTTTCTCACTACAAAAAAAACGGGTTTAAGCGACTGGTCGTTTTAAGTCGTTTAAAGCCCCTTTTAAGTCGCTAAAACCGTTATAGCGACTAAAAGTGGCGCTCGCTACGTTGGTTGCCCAAAGCCATGTATCTCAAAGCCTTGAGCGACCATGCAATCGCTCTAGTAATAAACCAACTAACCTTAAGCGAGTACGTTTCTCATTGCTTAACATTTAGAGCAACTAACATGGAGCAAGTAAAATGTTGATCGCTTAACATCTAGACCAACCAATATAGCAAGTAAAATATCAATCGCTTCAGATATACCAATCATTCTAAAGCAAGTAAACTACTTAGTTGATAGAAACATGGAGCAACTCATTTTGAAAGTGCTTGGTTAAAGTTTTAAGCGATCAAATAGTTTGCTCGCTAAAAGTGATTTCCGATTTTGATTGGCCTGAAGTTGGTTGCTCAAGCTTTTGAGGTACAAAATTTTTTACTCTCTAGAAGCAACTTGTGACTTAGGAGCTATTAAACTACCTAGTTGGAAGATACATGGAGCAACTTAACCTGATTTTACTTGGTTAAAATTTTAAGCGATCAAATGATTTTGCTTGCTACAAGCAATTTTTGCTTTTAATTGTCCTGAAGTTGGTTGTTTAAACTTTTAAGGTATCAAAGTTTTTATTCAAGTTGATTGTTTAAATCTTTAAGCTTCCAAATTATTTTAGAATTCAGATTTTAATTGGCTTAAAGTTGGTTACTGAAGTATTTAAGTTACTCACTTTTTTTGCTGATTTGATTTAAATAATCCAAAAATCTAATTATAATTAAAAAAATTTATAACTAAAATTATGTAATTAAAATGAAAACATCTAATTAAAATTATAATTAAGATTAAATAATTATAAATATATTTCATTTGAATATCCCACCAAAAAGCATAACCTTTTAACAATATTGTTTCATACACATCCCGACAAGAACCAAAATACATACAAAATGAATAGTACTTGTATCATCTTAATGTCTAGTTTCACTTCCCAAAAGAAGTGAGAAGGTTGACAACCAATCTTCTTCGAAGCCTCATTCAAATACTGACATTAAGCTCTCTCCCTTGAAGCTTTGAGTTGAGCAGAATAGTGTACCTGCAGCAATAATAAACTTTAAATACAAAAGTAAAGTTTAATACCTAATAATACATGCAAAACGAACCCCAAAAAAATCCTATTACAGTATCAAAACCCAAAAAAATACAAAAAAAAAACTAAAATTATTACAAACATCCACTTACATAGATTCATAATATAATTCCTACAAATCCCAAAATTATCCACCCCAGCATCTGCGTAAAAGAAAATGAAAAACAAATCACAACAGAAGACTACAACTGCAAACAAATTATTCATCATTATTAACCCATCTTCATCATCATGACTAAACCAAGATTAAACTAAACCTTACAGATTGTCGTACACTAACCTGTAATCATCTTGCAGACCAACATCATTAACATAGTTGTATCCCAAAATAAGCCCTGCATCAACATTTTGTATCCCAAAATAAGCCTGCATCATCTTGCAGCCTTGCTCATCCTAACATGTATACATAAGTTTATTGATCAGTATGCAAATCAAAGGAGAAAATCATCTGTTGAAAACGAATCTTAATCCAAGTAGTGATAGCTCAGCATTCCATACTCAAGTAGATATCTGGCCAAGGAAACAGCAGAAGCAGCTATCACTATGAACAAATCACAAACTGGAACTTGATCAAAGAAAACCAGGCATAATCAAGTCAAAGTCATCAAGTCACTATGAACATAATTCACACAAATAGAAAAATCAATTCATCTTTATTAACAAAACCCACTTCACAAAACTGGAAATGATACTATGTTAAATTGAAATAATGACGGTCTGTAATTGTATGTTGCAGACATGAAAAGTGTACTATACATGTTAGATATTCTACATCTTTTTTTAAGAACTGAAAAATTATAATCAATACAATATTATCTTTCTTCACCAACATGATCATAAATAGCGAACTTGTAAGCCTCTGACATCAACAAATAGATATCAAAATAGCAGATGTAACTTAACAAAGAGAGATTTAGTTTAGGTTAAAGAGACACCGCAAACTACATGGTACATCTTCTTGATAGTATTAAACTTGGGTCAACCTAATTCTCACTCAGTGAAGCAATGATTCTAACTGAAATGAGGTGCAGTCCATGCGGCCATGCGAAGCAAGATTTTGAGAAAACAGTATTCATTCTCAGACATTAGTGAGAAGGAGGCGCTGGAAATTTAGTGAGTGAGGCAGAGAGAAGGAGGCGCTGGAAATGTGAAGTTGAGAATGTTTCATTAGGATTAGGGTGTTTATATATAAGGGTACTAAACGTAAATAAAGGGAACTTCGTGGTCAATAAATAAAAAAAATAGGGTTTGATTCATCTGACGGTTTAAGATTAAAAGTTAGGTTGATCGGATGGTTCTAGGTTTTCCATCTTCTACTCATACAGATTGTTAATCTGACGGTTTAAAATTAACATTTTATGCTCATACGGTCACAAATCTGACGGACCAAAATTAACATCTTTTTCCGCCCAATTCAATACAATTTAAGGCAATCGCTTCAATTTAAAAGGACTGAAATTTTAATTTCTCCATTTTCTTTTAATCTCGATATAATTCATTTTTGATTTACTCAATTTTAGCTTCTTCGTAGGCCCCTCACCGTGAAAACGCTCATCTACGTTTGGATTTACATTTCAAGTATCAAATTTTGATTATATTTATTCAATCTAACGCAATCGCCTCAATTCAAAAGAGTTATTTTCTTTTAATTTATTCAATCTCCCTACAGTTTTAATTCATGTTTTCCCAATTTCAATTTTCGTCACTCTAATTTATCCAATTTGACATAATCTCTTTAATTTTAGTCGAATTAATTTGAATTTCTTCTTGTTTTTTTCTTCCGTTGAAATACAAAATTTGCAATTATTTCTTCCAACCTCAAATCTCTAGTTATTTGTTGATCTTAACCTATCACACCAAATATCTAGTTATCCATCACTTTAACCAAATGTCCATTGACTTTTAGTCAATTTCACCCGTTGTCCATTAATTTTATCCAATATCGGTCGACCTCACTCAATTTCTCTTGAAGTCCATCGGTTATTCCTCACTCAATCATTTTATCTATTTTTTATCAATCATTTTATCTATCTTTTTTTTTTTTAAATCAATCTTATATTTTGCTAGTTGGCCTCACTCAATGTTTCTTCGATTTCATTAGTTTATCCACTTATCCATCAAGGAACTTGCTCCTAAGAAAGCATCTAAGAAGATTAGCAAGGAAGTTGGCGCTTTAACAGGGAACAATCCTTTTGCCTCTCCTGATTCCATTCCTCCTCGTCATGGGGGTAAATATTTGGGTGTTGGAAAAAGAGGCATTGGGCATGTTCCGAGGGACCGGAGTAAATTAATAACCCGGGAACCCACTGAAGCAGATGCTGATGAGGAGGATGTAGGTGATTTAGTTCCGCCTCCACAAGGGAAAGGAAAAGGGATAGCGGTTGATGACAAGGATGATGGTCCTGATGTAGTTCCGCCTCCAAAAAGGAGAGTGAAATGGAAAGGGTTAACGAACTCGCATGTTAGGTTTATTTATCAACCTTCGATATGAAAAAAAAAAACAAAGAATAGTAAAAAAAAAAAATGATCGAGGATATTTTTATCGACCTTTGATTATACATAAATGTTTATTTTGAATATGTAAGAATGAATGAGGAAAATAAGAAATTAATTCGATAATTGTTTCACTAGACAATAATAAGGGATAGGTATAGGGTGTCAAACGCTTTATATGTGATGTCGAACACTAAGAAGAATTCATTTTGTAGACTTTGAAAGGAAAATAAGGTTTCGAACAAGTTAACACATCAAACATTTCTCGTTGTGTGAACCTTAAAAACCTTAAATCGAACTCGTGCATCCGATTTATTTATCAACCTTTGTTACAATTCAACTTTGATTTCTCCAATTTGGTTATTCGTGAGCCCTCAAAGCAATAGATACGATTTACCCAAAATGTCAACATGTTAATACACAAATGATAAAACTAAATGAGATCGAAATAATTTGAGTGAAATTGAGTAATATTGAACTAAATATCCATCAACCTTAGGTCATTAAGAAAAGTATGAAACAATAGTCCATTTAGGGTTCCAGAAAAGATTATCAGTCAATCGACTAGGTCATTAAGAATAATATGAACAACAATGGTACATTTAGGGTTTCCTTGAAAACTCATACTCAATCGACTAGGTCATCAAGCACAATATGACAAATACACATACATTTAGGGTTTAACTTAATTTTTCATCAATTTCACTTGATTTCACTTATGTTTATTGAATTTTATCCAATTTCGATCAAACTTATTCATTTTTGTATCGATCTAACAAATCTAACGATATCAAACTATGATTTCATCAATCTCACTAAAATTCACTCAATTTTTTATCGAACCGACTTGTATACACTCAATTTTGATCGATCTTACTCAAATTATATCAATTTTTCATCAATTTCACTCAATTTCACTTTGATTTATTGAGTTTTATTCAATCTCAATCAATCTTATTCGTTTTGTTATCGATCTAACAAATCTAACGATATGCAACTACGATTTCATCAATCTCACTAAAGTTCACTCAATTTTTTATCGAACCGACTTGAATACACTCAATTTTGATCGATCTTACTCAAATTATATCAATTTTCATCAATTTCACTCGATTTCACTTTGATTTATTGAATTTTATCCAATTTCGATCAAACTTATTCATTTTTTTTATCAATCTAACAAATCTAACGATATGAAACTATGATTTCATCAATCTTACTAAAATTCACTCAATTTTTTATCGAACCGACTTGAATACACTCAATTTTGATCGATCTTACTCAAATTATATCAATTTTTGAGTGTATTCAAGTGAGATTGATAAACTAAGAACCCTAATTATTAAAAAACCCAAGTATTTTTGATGAATCCTAATTTCCAAAATCCGTTACGTTTTGCTTCCGACATCCGAAACCGTTATTCACCTTGTAACTAACACACAATGGTAACTAACACACTTTGGTAACTAATACACAATGGTAACTAACACACAATCCGTATGAGCATCCAACATCGAATCTGGACCATCAAAAAATTTATGTGATCCGTATGAGGTGGCTTATCCACCGTTAAACTTTTCTTTTCAAAACCCTAAACAACAATTCTCTTCATTTTCGTTTTTTTTTCTCTCTCTTCGTCTCTCTTCGTCTCTCTTCATCAACTGCACCATCACCTCCGAATCTAGAATAATGGATAGAACAAGTTGATGCTTTTCATGAAGGTTGGGGGTGCTGTCATCGCCAAAACAGTAACATCTCTCTCTTGGTCTTGTTTTCATGTTTTGAATTTGATGCTTGATTTCTGATCTGAATTGGTTTGTAGGTTTTGTTTGCATTCACTTTGGTTTGGGACCTGCAACATCCGTGGTATGTAAGACAGGAGATTCTTTGATTGTGTATTGTTGATTTTGTTTTGTTTGGTTTGCATTCACTTTGGTTTTGTTTTCTCTTTTCTTATATTGTTGATTTTATTGTTGAATGAGCAGGTGAGCCCTTCTGCTTTTGAAGCTCATGTTGGTTTGGGTTCACACAGGGTTCACCAAACTCAAACCCTTACCCTGCCGCACTTTTTATTCTCCCTCTCCAATTCTCTGAAACTTCACCAAACTCAAAACCCTTACACTTACAAGTTGCAGACAAAAAACCACTTCTCTAACTGCACATTAAAGCTTAGACTTCCCTAACTTCACTTAAAACCATTTCTCCACCATCGGTACTGCTCTGGTATTGCTTTCTGTGTGATTTCATCAAATAGCAAAATCTGATGTTTCTCCACCATCGGTATGTTTTTAAGTTTTGTGTTATTTGATGAACGTCTGTGTAATTTGATTATTTGGCTAGATTGGGGTTTTATTTTTTGGGTATGAAATTGGGTATTTAGGAATTAGGTTTTGGGTGTTACACATTATATTTTGGTATGAAATTGGGGATTTAGGAATTGGTATCCCTTCGGTTTCAGTGGTGGTGTTTCTTTGTTTGTTGTGTGTTTTATTGAATTTGTTTTTGGGTTGAATATGTTAGCACTTAGCAGCAAGTTTATTTGAAAACCTCCATTGTTCATTTAAGGTACACAAAACTATGTCCTCGTATTTTGCCCCTTTAAGTTCCCCTAGTTCATAAATCATATTCTTTATCCATTCCCGTCCAACTCCATAGAATTTTTGCATCTGAGCAACAACAAGTGGTGTTGGAATAGTGAATGGGGAAATGCAGTTGATTCTGATACCATCTTGGCTTATCTCACTAGCAATAGACTTCACAATTCCAGGCAAAATGAACTTTGATACAGAATAGGGGTGTGGCCCCAGTCCACCTAGAATTCCTGTAATGCTGGCAGTACAGAGAATAGAGCCTGCATGGGTTGGTTTCATTACATGCACATCGTGCTTGATTCCTGCCATTGTGTCGCGGATGTTAACCCACTTGTTGCTCCTGTTATTAGCGCCACTTTTCCTTGTAGCCTGTTTAGAGTTACGCAAAAATAGAATCACTCTTTGTTAAACAATCAATTTCTCTTTTTAGAAAAGATAATTTTTTTTTTTTGTGTTTAGTCCTTAACAAATATAGCAGCCAACCGTTAAATAATTTTAAATTATACTAACGCGTATGTTTATCTTTATAGTCTATTTTGTCGTCTATTATAGGCAATGGACAATTTTATTCTGGTCCAATTGAATCATCACTTAGATATATACTCTTCACTAGGTATACGTGAGAGGATGTTTGAATTTGTATTGTGAACACATTCATTTATTGGCGCCAATATATGACTTAAATGCTATCAAATTGTACCTTGTGGTCGATTGATTCCTTCTAAGCACAAAGACAGTCCACTGGATTTTAATGAATACGCTGCTTATGATCTGAAACAAGTATTGCTTGGGTTGAGGTGTATGTAAACCGGGGTAGTCAAGTCTGATGGCGATGATATTCATGAACTTGATTTGTGTATCTGCGTGGTGATATTGTGCATGTTAGCATCAGGTTTGTTGTTGGAGTGAAGTATGAAGAGAAGGCTTCCCTTATGGAAACGAAGGAGTAGGAACATCGTAAACCAGACATGTGAATAATTTTCCAGATTTTGGGCGAGAGATTTTGGGCGAGGAATGTCGCGTGGATTTTATTTTGTGGATTTTGGTTATGAATCCGGCATGTTCGGCAAACGACATTTCTGTTAACATTGTCTAAAAATTGCCTTTGCTTGTATAGATTTATGTGAAGATGATTCCACACATATTGTTTTGCCTACGAATTGTTAGTTTAAAATTCATTTGCGTTTGGATTTTATATGAAAAATAGTACTAAAATTTCAATATAATGTCATTCTAATCATGTAAATGGATCCTTCTCTTTCTCTCATGGATGATTATAAATGTTTGTAATTGTTGTAGTTACAAGGTTGAAAAATTCATAGATAGTAATTAGTTTCTGTGAGGTACACTGTCAACTATAGGATCTTTGGCGTAATGGGAGATTGTTTGACTTGTGATCAAAAGCTTGCGTGTTCGATTCACGTCAAGTACATACTTTTTTTTTCTCTTTATTAATCATGCAGAAACCAACAATAATATGCAAGCTTTGATTTTTTTCCAATGAGTCACACGGATCACAATCCATATGACTAGATAAAACTAGATATAAAACGTTGATGGATTTTAATCACACGGTTTATCTTTCTCCTTCAAGTAATTCATTTTTAACATGTGGTGGTGGCTTAAACTTAGTTGCTGAGAGAGGTTTGAGCAACCAATTCATTTTTTGTTGCTACGAGTCTGTGCCTCAAAGTGAATAGCTACATGATCATTTTTTTAGATGCTATAAGTTACTTGAAAAACGGATCTAGCAATTAAACATATTTGGTCGTGGCTCAAACTTAGTTGCTGAGAGAGGTTTGAGCAACCAATTTATTTTTTTGTTGCTAGGAGTCGGTGCCTCAAAGTGAATAGCTATATGATCAACTTTTAGCTGCTATAAGTTATTTGAAAAACATATCTAGCAATTAAACATATTTGGTTGTGGCTCAAACTTAGTTGCTGAGAGAGGTTTGAGCAACCAATTTATTTTGTTGTTGATACGAGTCGGTGCCTCAAAGTGAATAGCTACATGATCAACTTTTAGCTGCTATAAGTTACTTGAAAAACAAATCTAGCAATTAAACATATTTGGTTGTGGCTCAAACTTAGTTGCTGAGAGAGGTTTGAACAACCAATTTATTTTGTTGTTGCTACGAGTCGGTGCCTCAAAGTGAATAGCTACATGTTCATTATTTTAGTTGCTATAAATTACTTGAACAAAGGATCTAGCGATTAAGTGTATTTTTTCGTTGCTAAATAATAGTGGACACATGTTTATTGCCGTCAAAAAATTTGGCAGTTGCAATTTTAGATGCTTAAACTATTTAAGCGACTAAATTTCCAAGTTCTTGCTAAGATTTTAGACGCTTAAACCCGTTTTTCTTGTAGTGTCTCATTCACATAAATAGAAAAATCTAACTGTCCATGATTAGGTTGTTCTTCCTAATAGTGCCAGTTAATCTGAAAATAGGGTGAATGCTAATTATCTATAATTTTTGACCTTTCAAGATAAGGTTGCAGATATTTTTCTGGCACAACTTGCCTTTCATATTTATTTGACAATCTTAGAAAAGCTTCTAGGGTTGGAGCTTCATCAATTATAGGGCGTACGGTTTACCCGTCTCCTCCAGGTAATTTGTGTAATTTATTACCAATTTTAATGTGCTTTATGTTAATTTGACGTGTTTATAAATCGTCCCTCTAACAGGCGTGGGAGTAAAACCAATTGTTGTAAAAAAGACAAATCTAATAGTTATAGATTGGGAGAAGTTGGCAAAATCTAGGGTACGATTAATTTTCTTTTATGCTTGAGATTTATAATAAGTTAAGGAAAATATTTATTATTTATATTCTGAAATGAAAATAGATTAAAAGGGATAAGTGGCTTGTACGTGCTATTAGTTGCTCCTTTAGTTCAGGAAAAATTATAACAGTTGAATAACAAAGAACTTTGGTGGTTTTATGATGCGTAAAACTAAGGGCAAAAAAATCATAATTAGGTCTCACTAGATTGAATCAAGCATGCCCCGTCGCCCATTGTATGACGACGCATACTAAGCGGTATATACAACCGCGGCTTATGCTATCATGACTCATGCTAATGCGACTCATGCTTTGTGTCGGGGTAGACTAGCTAGGTTTCCAACCCAACCATGCAAATCTAAGGAGCACTAGTCTCGTCATGTAAGCTTCAGCCATGTGAGCCACTGGTCACGTCAAATACGCTTTTTAATCTCATTCAAGCATGAGCATTTATCTCACGCATAATAACAAGCCTCACTCTCAGTTTCATGTGGACATGAATCTTCCCACTAGCCTTGTTCTTACTATCATGAAGTAAATTCACGGCTGACCCATGCTATCAGAGTCACACGAGTTCATTCAGGAAAATAACTAAGATCTGTTAACTCTTTCTCAGAGCTCTCACACTTATCTAAAAGGACCCATAAGATGGGAATTTGGACTTAGAAGCCATATTGGTCGTCCATACTAGGTTGATGCTCAACCTCAACATATCTAGTGTCGCACATATGATCCATACTTCTATATATCTTGTATTATCTCGTGCTCTTCACATGAAATAAATTAACTAGTCACGACATACAATTAGAGAATATTCATTTATTTCAGTCATCATCGACAACACAGAATATTGCTACCCTGTCAACATATCATACATAAAGACCGACTAAGTCACACATGGGGCTTTAGGGTTTCGTTTTGACGGTCAATGACATATATGAGAATACCTAGCTGTATTTTTCACCACTAAAGAAAAAAGTTAATTGGGGAGCTTTCGGGAATCAAGGAATAGTGGTGTACATCACTCAGCTATTCCTGGAGGATATATATATATATATATATATCGATCTCATCGACCTATCCTTAGTTTTTCCAGTGATCACGGAAGGAATGCTTGTTTTGGCATTCCATTTGTATCCCACCGTCTTGAGATTATGTAGCTCAACTATAAATTGGTCTCTAACCGACCCTGCTAAACCCACCTCTAAGAGCATTCTTTCTGTAATTAAAAGTTATTTTGTTTGTTTTTTTCTGCTTTTCTCCCTAAGATCAACCTTGATTCTTTTTTTCCTGTGACTGAAGCAGTCTTCGGACGACTATTCTAAAATCCTAAACCTAGTTTTAATGACTCTGGAAGTCTAAAGTGTTACATACGGTAGCCGTAGACCTGACTATTAAGGTAGAAATTCTTTTTTAAAAATTGAAGTAATCTACGTCTAGGTTTTTTCTTGGAAATCCTGGCCGTAAACTTCTTTGGAAGTATGAGAAGTTTTCTTCGGCTAGTTATGTGCTTGGAAAACCTAGCCATAGAATTCTGACAAGATTTTCAATACAAACATCTAGATACGGGTAGGTTAGTTCTTGGAAAACCTAGTCGTAGAATTTTGAGAAGATTTTTAATTCTAACTTACCGGATATGGCTAGGTTTGTGTTTGAAAAACCTAATCGTAGACCTCATTCTGAGCTAACAACACTGCCTACGACTAGGTCGAAATATCTCAAACCTAGTCATAGATAGCTTTTGACCTTAATATTTTGAGTGTAAATGCAAAAGTCTTCTACGAATACGTCAAAAAGTCGAAGACCTAGATGTAGATTAAATTTTGAGCTAACAAGACTTTCTACGACTAGGTCAAAAATTCTCAAAGTTAGTAGTAGATAACTCTCTATCCTTAACAATTTAATGTAAATGTAAAAGTTTTGTACGGCTAACCTAGCCTTAGACCATGAACATTTTAAACTGCAAAGTTTCCCAAGCTTAAAAACATACTTGCTTATAACAAACATAAAAACAATTCAACAAAAATATTTCCTTCGTAACGTGTGATTGAAAATATGTATGATTTTTAATAATCACCAACATCCATCACATTTACTAGACAACAACTTCTTGAGTATGTTTCAGTATTTGCATCGCCTTCCAAATGTCCATACCTTCCTCGTACAAATTGCAACAACCCTTAGAATAATCGTTTTCGAATTCATACCAATAGGTATAGTTAGACACTAGAGGTATGGACACCCGTTTTTTAACTGGAGACTATTAAAATGGCATATTCGAACGAATTCCAGTACAATTCTTCTACGAGAAAGTTGGTCGACAACCTCGGTGATTTAGAGTTCTTCCTCATGGTTTCTATAAATAAGAAATATTAACCTTCAAGCTAAAGGTTGGAACTTAATAAGAAGAGTTAACTCTTGTTATACCTTCTTAGGTGTGAGTGTGTTTTTCCAATTAATAACAACTACGTTTCGCACGTATTCAGATTTTCCACAATAAAAAGGAGTTCCCAAATTATGGTGGGATGTTGTCGATCCCAAACTTCATAGATTTTGGTATAGGTGTTCCTTACTAGGCTCTCAAGATCTTCAGCTCGATATTGATACTCGACTTTCTGGCATTGGTGCTTGTTAGAGCGAATGTGTTGAATCCGTAGGACGTAGGTGTTGTTATGTCAAATATGTTGTCAAATTCATTTTTAAAAATTATTTCGTAAATTATAGCTTATTAAAGCCAGCTTGGGACTAACTAGATTATGTTGATATTTCCCTTAAATCTAGGATTGATTCCCTTTGTATCGGTGTTGAGTTCCAGTATTGTCCTTTTCAACTCATTGCAAAGCCACTGTATTTCATAATTTTTAGTTTGGCACCCAGACTCCTCCAAACCGTAAGTCATTACTCAACCGCTTCATACACTTGTGAGTGGTGTGATTTTTCCCAGTTGACCTCTTTAGTCTCAAAGTCTTCATATTAACTTAAGACTATTAAATGATTTCTTACAGTCATTGAGTTCTTAATTTTCATGCAGTAGGGATATCGTCTTTATCACATCAATGTATTCTTTCTTGATATTAAACTCTTGAGAATTTTTTTTTTTTTGTTATAGCACTATTTTGTTGAATCCACAAGTTTTTGGTATATCAAGCTTGTTTTCAATGTTAGTTGATCAAAATAATTTCTTGATTTATCGTCAATTAAATTCAGTCTCGGATTAGAATTAGACTTAGGTAGTTGAGTATCATAAATCATAGAATACCCTTGAAGATTGAATAACGAAGATCATGAAGATATCGACGAGAACTTTATCTACAAAGGCATGTGATGACTGACTAGCATATTTAGTCATTATTTCTACCGTTCTATCATCTGAGACAATGTCGTATGACTTTACTATATGATGAGATACAAAGAAGAATTTTCGAGTTCCATCTTGTACTTGACTAATCTCAAAACTCGAACTCAAGTAATGGATGCTCCAAAGACTTATCACATTTGTGGTTGAGAACAGTTCTTTAGTTTAACAAACTATGATTGCGCAAGACGTCCTAAAACTCTAAGTTTCAAATAGATTTCACAAATAGAAAATGTTAGTTCGTGAACTATGCAAAACTTAGAAGTTTATAAACTCCGATTTCGCACTTGAGTCCACGAAATGAAAATGCTAGTTCTCGAACTATGCAAATCGAAAGCTTTTATGTTCACATCCAAATTGTACTAGAGTTTGCAAACTGAAAATGTGGGTTCACGAATTATGCAATTCTAAGAGTTTTTTGTTGACTTCAAGTTGTAATTGAGCTCGTGAACTAATTTTGAATGTTCACGAGTTGTGGGATTCTCGATAAATTATGTCGTAGAACTTGAATATTTGCTTAATGGTTCACATACTGATAGACACATTTTTATGTCTAAATTGTGCTAAATTCTCTATTCTACTAGTGCTTGATTTTGTACTTATTATGGGTTTTTATGTCTTTGTATGTATTTTTGAGAAATAAATATCTGTGGCTCAAAAAGTGATAAAGGCACCCAAAAAATAACTAAGGCACCCAGCAAAATTGATAAAGGCACCCGCCAGATGGATTGGGGCACCCTCATTTCAAATTCAAATTCCGGATTTG
>JAJJMC010015431.1:4564817-4614225 GCA_023531435.1 Papaver californicum | reverse complement strand
ATTATCCTGAATGATTATGAACCGAATTTAAGGGGATTTAAAACTTTGTTTTGATATCTCAAATTGAAGAAACACTCAAGATAAGATCAACAAACGTCATTCATGAGTGTTTCACCCAAAAAAATGGCTGGAAAATTCAAGTTCTTATCGGAAAAAAAAAGTTACTCTCGGATTCGGATTAACAATGAGTTGGAGTTGATTGTGGATAGATTTTTGCATCCTTATCGGTTAAGGAAGGGTATTAAGGTTTACTAATCCTATACATAGCCAAGAAATTGAAGAGAAAAATCATTTAGAGACGTGCGAAAAATTTCCAGGAAGAAAAAAAAATCTGCTGGTGGAAGAACACGAAGAACATAAGGCTCCAGAAAACTGTCGTTGAACCCGTTGCTTATTCTTTCATATTTCTTAAACGTACAGAGTCCGTACTTCATTCATTGTTGTCGTCTTATTTCTCTTCAGCCACACAGAAAACACAGTCTGTAATGCTTATATCAAATCTTCTGTGTTCTTTTTATTTCTTCATTGTGAACACTTTTTGAGCTATGAACAATTATTTTGAGAGTGTTTCCAACATGATGAGCTAATCACCATCACTGGGGCAACGGAGGAAGCCATTTTTCCAATAATAAAGTGGTAATTCTTATTTTATTATTTTTGTATAACTCTTTTACTATTATTTGCTTTGAATTAAATTTGGAAAAAAATTGTTTTTATCAATTAGTTGTGTTTAATTTTGATGGGCCATGCTGAGTTTAGAGCTTTCGATGTCTCATGCTTTCGATTTACAACTATTATTTTAAAAATCTAACCTTGACAATATTTTGAATAAATTGAATAAATGATTTGTAAAATAATAATTAATGTTTAATCACTTGAAAAATTGGCTAATGGTGGAATTCGTAGTCTCGGTTCTTTCCACAATTCTTGAATCAATTCTACTTTAATCTTCTTTATTTTTAGTATTAAAAATTAGGTTTAAAAATCAAATCTTTACAAGTCTGAGAATCGAATCTTTTACCACTATTTGAAAACAACATCAATTTTTGTCGCCGCCGACGCGGACTTTTCTTTAGGTTTGGAGTTTTAGATTTATTTTTAGGTTTTTATTTTTATTTTTAGTATTATTTTTATTTTGTTCTATTTTACGTTTCTTTGGGTATTTAGCTTTTTGCTACAGGTTTTGGATTTTGGATTAAAAGGAAATTGAGCCAAAGACTATGGTGATTAAAGACTTGGAGTTAATGTTAAAGCTAAAAGAACGGAAAAGAAGACAAAGAATTTTATTTTTAATTAGATTTTATTTTTATTTGTTAGATTTTATTTTTTTACTTTTTAGAAAATTGTATTAGGAAATTTTTATTATTTCTGTATTTTTTCTTTTATTTTGGACACTTTTGGACTTTATTTTGGGACTTTGGATATTATTATTTTTAAACCCTACGGAAGGGTAATTTAAATATAAACTGCAACAGGGAAGGATGACAATTACAATATTGTCTCGGCCCCTCGGGTTCGTACACTGACACAGGAGTCGGTGGCCCGAGTCGACTACAACCGATTCATCCCCCGTCTGGTACGGGAGGTAAGACTCGATCAACTCACGAATCTCCTACAAGTGAGTTTACTGTATTTCTTCGTATGCATATATGTTGATAAACTGAATACAAAATTATTTTTCTAGTAAAGGGCAAGAACTATCCATACAAGATAAGGACTCGGATTTCATCATCGTTTCCTTCTTGCCCGCTTTAGGAACACGATACCAAACGCGAACCTAAACTTAAAATTTTGACTAAAAAGAGACTGATAGGGTAACGAGCTTATAGGAAACTCGTTCAAAAGGACTGTATTGGTTACTTTGTTAGCCGAACTCGAAGTTCAAGAAGATTAGTTTAAGTTGATTAGAGCCTCCTTGTAACCCAAGGAAACGTTGCCAAAGAGACAGGGTTATCAAAGCTCCTTAGAGCTTATCCTGTTTCTGTTCGACTTAATCTAATTCGGATCGTTCTAAGAGGTTTGTTAAAACTGTAACTAGTTGCCTTTCGAAAGAATAGAAGCTGGTCTAGAAACAATATAAGTGGAGTTATCATGCTTTTTGTTTGCTAGATTCAATAGGTTTGATTTGGTTGAGTCATCCTTGCTTGTGATTGTTTAGAATTCCCTTCCAATTAGGATTTATTTTTAGTTTTTTTTTAGTGTATGCCAAGACCGATTGAAATCATAACTGAACGGGTTTGGAAAAGAGATACTCTAGGTCGTTTGATTAGTGAAAAAACTAGTAGTTCTGTCCCTGGAAACGAGGACCTCGAAGACTCTTCTTTTGAGGGCCCTGTTTTTGGAAATTTCAATTTTGAGAACTTGACACTGTGTGGAGGAGTTACTTCTAGTCCTTTGATAGCGCCAGCAATGGCAACTTTAAAAGCTTTGTTGAACCCGACTAGGACTTCTGCCCATCATGTATCAAGTTAGTCGAAACTGAAGCAAACTATGAGTTGAAACCTGGGACCATACAGATGCTCCCAATCTTCTTAGGGAAAGAAAATGAAAACCCCTATTTCCATGTTAGGGATTTTGAGGAAATATGTAGTACTATCAGGATTAAGGACCTTGATGATGAATCATTGAAACTTAGACTATTTCCTTTTTCACTAAGAGACAAAGCCAAATCTTGGCTATATAGTTTGACTTTCGAGTCAATTGAAACCTATGAACAACTTACATTTTCCTTTTTCCATAAGTTTTTCCCTAGGCACAAAACATCATCTATTAGGCAGTAGATTTGCACATTTTCTCAACAAGAGGGAGAATCTTTATATAGGTAATTAGAAAGGTTCAATGACTTATTATCACAATGTCCTCATCATGGTTTAGAAAAAGTAAGGCTAGTTCAGATCCTCTACGAGGGTTTAGATTATTCGACAACAACCATGGTTAAGTCTTTATTCACAGGTGGGTTTGAAAGTAAAACTGTCGATGGTGCGATGACATTTTTGAATGAAATCGCCAAAAAATCCCCGCAGTGGGAAAACAGTAGGGAGCCCCAGAAAACAATTCTTCTAAGTAGAGGAAATATCAATAGGGTAGAAGGATCTTTTGAATCGGATGCCAAAATAACAAATATATCTAAAAGTTTAGAAGCTTTAGAATTGAGTCAATCTAGTTGCGGAATTGAGCCCAAGCCATTTGGGGAAGGACAAACTATTGAAGAGCAAGCCCATACTCTTTATAATAACACTAGATTCAATAATCAGTAGAAGTTTGACCCTTATTCATAAACCTAAAACCCTGGTTGGAGAAACCATCCTAACCTTTCTTAGTCTAAGGGCCAGAGTCAAGGTCAGTCTAGTAATTCTAAGGTTCCCCCAGGTTTTGGTTATACTAAGAATCCTTCAGGACCGGAACAATTTCAAAATCCGATAGGTAAGACGATCATGAGTTTAGCAGAGTCTGTCGCTTCATTAACTCAGAACACTAAAGATTTTCAGCTGTTTGTCAACCAAAGTTTACAAGAAAATCAAAAGATCGTTCAGGCTAACAGTCAGGCTATTTCAAATTTAGAAACCCGGGTTGGTCAAATCGCTGAGTCTTTGAGAGAAAGAGAAAATGGCAAGTTCCTTAGTCAACCACACCCTAATCCTAGAGGAGTTCATGAAGTATCTTCTGGTGAGAAATCATCAAATCATGTGAATGCAGTTAGAACCTTTGGAAATGGTAAAGTGGTAGATAACAAGGTAATCATGTCTGATAGTGAATATACTGTAGATCACCCTGCTGAGCCAGTAGCTGAAGAGACTGACAAAGTCTCTATAGAGCCCATTGTAGCTCCTCATAACCCATATTTTGTGCCCATAGCCCCATTCCCACAACTGTTAGCACCAACAAAGAAGGAATCCAACTTTAACGATATATTGGAGGTTTTTAAGTAAGTCACTATCAACCTTCCATTATTATATGCAATTAGGCATATTCCTACTTATGCCAACTTCCTAAAGGATATGTGTACGCGAAAGAAAAAACTTAGTGTACAAAAGAAAGCCTTTCTAGCGAGTCATGTGAGTTCATATATCCAGAACAATACAACTCCTAAGTACAAAGACCCAGGTTCCCCAACCATTTATTGTACAATAGGTAACTACCGTGTTGAGAAAGCGTTACTTGACTTAGGAGCCAGTGTGAACCTACTTTCGTACCATGTGTACCTCCAGCTAGGACTTGGTGATTTGAAACCTACTCAGATAACCCTGCAGTTAGATGATAGGTCTGTGAAAATTCCGCGTGGTGTCATAGAGGATATTTTTATTGAGGTCGATAAGTTTATTTATCCAATAGATTTTATTGTCCTTGATACCCAACTTGTCCCCGAACCAGAGAATCAGATATTTGTGATATTAGGTCGTCCGTTTTTAGCTACATATAATGCGATCATTAATTGTCAGAAAGGTATTATGAAATTATCTTTTGATAATATGACTATTGAGCTGAGTATTTTCAATATTAGTAAGCAACCACCTGAGTTAGATGAAACGTGCATTGAAGAGGTGAATATGATAGGAACATTAGTTCAGGAGTCATTAAAAAACACTTTGTTAGAAGATCCGTTAGAGAAATGCCTAGCCCATTTTGGGTTTGATTTTGATGATGATGATAATGTAATTAATGAGGTGAATGCTTTGTTAGATTCATCCCCTTTGATATACACTAGTAATGGACGGAAACCTAAGTTCGAACCACTACCAGTTTTTAAGTCTACCCTAATTCCTTTTTAGCAGAGCCTCCTAAGTTGGACCTTAAACAACTACCAGATACTCTGATATATGTGTATTTAGGCCCATCTGAGACTTTGCCTGTGATTGTAGCATCCGACTTGGATAGTAACCAGGAAAGTAGGCTAGTGACCGTGCTTAAAGATAATAAGGAAGCTTTAGGGTGGACCATAACAGACACTAAGGGTATAAGTCCAACTGTTTGTATGCATCAGATTTATTTAAAGGATGATACCAAACCGTCTAGGGAGATGCAACGTCGACTTAACCCTAACATGAAAGAAGTAGTTCGAACTGAGGTACTTAAGTTATTAGATGCGGGTATTATCTACCATATCTCAAACAGTAAGTGGGTCATCCCCGTTCAGGTTATTCACAAGAAATCAGGTATCATTGTAGTCCATAATGATAACAATGAGTTAATCCCAACCCGAGTGACCACGGGGTGGCGTGTTTGTATTGACTATAGAAACTGAACAAGGTCACAAGGAATGATCACTTTCCCCTTCCTTTCATCGACCAAATGCTTGAGAGATTAGATGGACATAGCCATTATTGCTTGCTAGATGGTTTTTCTGGTTATAATCAGATTGTTATTTCCTCAGAAGGCCAAGATAAAACTACTTTTACGTGTCCCTTTGGTACCTTTGCGTATAGACGCATGCCTTTCGGGTTGTGTAATGCACCCGCTACTTTTCAGCGTTGTATGATGAGCATATTTTCTGACATGGTAGAACGGTTTCTAGAGGTCTTTATGGATGATTTTTTGGTATTTGGGTCATCTTTTGATGAGTGCTTGTATCATTTGATATTAGTGTTGACTAGATATAAGGAAAAGAATTTAGTACTTAATTGGGAAAAATGCCATTTCATGGTTCGATCAGGAATTGTTTAGGGCATATCGTATCTTTTAAGGGTATAGAGGTAGACAAATCCAAAGTTGACCTTATTAAGACTTTACAGGTTCCCAAAACTGTACGAGATGTTAGGTCATTCTTAGGGCATGCAGGTTTTTATCGTTGATTCATTAAGGATTTTAGCTTGATTTCTAGACTTATTTGCAATCTTCTTGCAAAAGATGTTAAGTTTGTCTTTGATGATGCTTGTTTAGAGGCTTTTGAGAAGCTTAATACCTTACTCACTACCTCCCCATAGTCCAGGCACCTAACTGGAACCTACCCTTTGAGATAATGTGTGATGCTTCAGATTATGCTATTAGTGTTGTGTTAGGTCAGCGAGAAAACAAATTACTTCATGTAATTTACTATGCTAGCAAAACCATGAATGATGCCCAACTGAACTACACCACCACAGAGAAGGAACTGTTAGCCATTGTCTTTGCCTTAGACAAGTTTAGATCCTATCTCTTAGGTTCTAAGGTTATAGTCTTTAGTGATCATGCTGCTTTGATGTACCTTCGGTATAAGAAGGATACTAAACCTAGATTGATTAGATGGATCCTTTTGTTACAAAAGTTCTCGCTAGAAATTAGAGACAAAAAGGGTGCAGAAAATATAGTAGCAGACCACTTGTCTAGACTTTTTTTGGATTCCCATGATGATTCTCCTCATGTGAGGGATAACTTTATTGATGAACAACTATTCTTTGTTTCCCAATCACTTTGGTTTACGAATATAGTGAATTATATTGTTACTTGTTGAATGTCTCAACACTTGGGTAAACAAGATCGTTCTAGGTTTTTAGCTGAGGTAAATCATTTCTTTTAGGACGATCCTTACTTGTTTAAGTATTATCCATACCAAATTATTATGAGATGTATACCTGAGAGTGACCAGTCCAGTATTATTTTATTTTGTCATGATCATGCTTGTGGGGGTCACTTTAGTGCTAAGAAGACTACTGCTAAGATATTACAGTGTGGATTCTACTGTCCGTTATTGTTTAAAGACTCTCTCATTTATTGTGCTGCTTGTGTGCGTTGTCAGAAGTTATGAACCATTTCTCGTAGAAATATGATGCCTTTGAACCCTATTTTAGTCATTGAGCTCTTTGATGTGTGGGGCATTGATTTTATGGGTCCTTTTTCTAATTCATTTGGTTATTTTTACTTCCATGTCGTTGTAGATTATGTATCTAAGTGGGTAGAGGCGGTTTTGTGTAAAACGAACGACCACAAGGTTGTGGTCTAGTTTTTGAATGATAACATATTTGCACGTTTTGGTACACCGCGAGCTATAATTGGTGATGGAGGGTCACACTTTTGTAATCGACCGTTTAAGCTCTTAACGAAGAAATATGGTATTACCCACAAAGTAGCTACCCCATATCACCCACAAACTAGTGGTCAAGTAGAGGTTTCCAACAGGGAGATAAAATGTATTCTAGAGAAAACAGTTAATCCTAATAGGAAAGACTGGTCATTGAGGCTTATTGATGCCTTATGGGCTTACCGTAATGCGTTTAAGACCCCTATTGGAATGTCACCTTATCGTCTAGTTGTTGGAAAGGCATGTCACCTGCCCGTCGAGTTAGAACATAGATCATATTGGACTGTAAAGCAGTTAAATTTTTCACTTGACAAAGCAGGAGCTCACAGGAAGCTCCAGCTCAATGAGTTGGAAGAGATTCAGAAAGATGCATATGATATTGCTAGGGAGTATAAGAACAAAATGAAACTTGTGAATGATAAAAATGTTTTAAGAAAGTCATTTTCTCCAGGTCAAAAAGTTCTTTTGTATGATACACGTTTGCATCTATTCCCAGGAAGTTACGTTCTCGGTGGACCGATCCTTTTGTTGTTCGTACTGTCTTTCCTCATGGTGCTATTGAGATTGAGAATCAAGATGGTAGAAATACTTTCAAGGTTAATGGTTAGAGATTGAAACCATTTTTAGAGCCTTTTGCTACAGGTGATGTTGAGGAGGTCCCTCTGGAGGACCTTGTTTACTCTGATTGACCATCTGGGTTGTTTTCGTACATTAGTAGATTTTTGTAGGTTTTTAGGTTTTTATTTTCTGTCTTATTCTCCATAGAAGGATTGCTACGCTTTTCCCATGTACTATTTTCTAACTTACCTCTTTATTCCTCTTGGTACTGCTCTTTATTTTGAAACATTGAGGACATTGTTTGATTTAAGTTTGGGGGTAAGGGAGAAACTTTTTAGTGCAATAATAAAAACTCCAAAATTTAGAAGCTTGTGAAAAATTCAAGATGACACTAACCATTCTAGGTAGAAGGAAACTTAGATCTTTTTCTATAGGAATTGGTGTACCCAGTTAAATAGTCTATTCATGAAAGGACAGAGCTCATGTGTTAAAAATAACATGATAGTTGTCACCATATCTCAGAGTCTATCTCAACCATATCACCTTCTGTTTTTTTTGCAATTATTTGTTTCTCTAAGTGATTTGGTGGGGCACCAGTATCGAATTGTTATCACCGCCAGGATGAAATAGAGTGTCGAGATCAAGCCCCATTATTATATTTTGTTTCTAAAAAAATAAATAAAGAAAAATCGAGTATTCACTCTTTGATAGCAATATGTGTGTGTTCTCCCTGTCTCCGTCGCCTAAGCAAGCGTGGAATGCAGGATCCATGAGAACTATCATGTAAGATGCTGATAAGGACCATGCGCTTGGATTCATTTTTATCCAATCATGTTGTCAGTACATTTATAATTGTTTTATTTTCAATAAATCGATCGATCGGACCCTTGTATATACCAGTTGAGTCGATATTAGTGGGAGCGTATCTCAATCCATTAGGATTCATCCTGGCACTGACTTTCAGATAGATATGGGAAACACCGTTCACCTTAGTCAACACGCGCAAACTTTGTTTTGTCCATTTCAATCTTTTCATGTGATTGAACTTTGATAGATTCTGAGTATCGTGGTTGAACAACTATCTAAGTAGAGCTTTGTTTTCTTATATATGAATTTTAGTATGCTTGAGTAAAAAATCGTGTACAACAAGTGGACTCATATAGGGTAATGATTCCCATAGCCGAAGAATTTAGTATGCCAACTAAATAGCATGTTTAGTGTTTATCCTCAATCATTCATAAGTAGCTAAAATTTGGAGTAAAGGTTTTAGGGGTATACCTCTTGTAAACCCTCACCAGATAAAACTCGTCTACTAGGGACACCTAGGGGTTTAAAGGCTTATTACATATGCTAAATGTAGTCCCGATTCCTGCGAAAGTGAATTAGGATTTTATTTTCTAGATTAGATTTGCTCGAGGACTAGCAAATAGTAAGTTTGAGGGTATTTGATAGACACATTTTTGTGTCTAAATTGTGCTCAATTCTCTATTCTACTAGTGCTTGATTTTGTACTTATTATGGGTTTTATGTCTTTGTAGGTATTTTTGAGAAATAAATATTTGTGGAAAAATCGGCTCAAAAGTGATAAAGACACCCAGGAGAATAACTAAAGGCACCCAAAAAATTGATAAAGGCACCCTCCCAGATGGATTGGGGCACCCTCATTTCAAATTCAAATTCCGGATTTGGCGGGAAGAGAAAAGTTACGTGAGAATTATCCTGAATGATTATGAACCGAATTTAAGGGGATTTAAAACTTTTTTTTTGATATCTCAAATTGAAGAAACACTCAAGATAGGATCAACACACGTCATTCATGAGTGTTTCACCCAAAAAAATGGCTGGAAAATTCAAGTTCTTATAGGAAAAAAAAGTTACTCTCGGATTCGGATTAACAATGAGTTGGAGTTGTTTGTGGATAGATTTTTGCATCCTTATTGGTTAAGGAAGGCTATTATGGTTTCTTAATCCTATAAATAGCCAAGAGATTGAAGAGAAAAGTCATCTAGAGCCGTGCGAAAAATTTCCAGGAAGGAAAAAAAAATCTGCTGGTGGAAGAACACGAAGAACATAAGGCTCCAGAAAATTGTCGCTGAACCCGTTGCTTATTCTTTCATATTTTTGAAGCGAACATAGTCCGTACATCATTGCTGTCGTCTTATTTTCTCTTCAGCCAGATAGAGAACACAGTCTGTAATGCTTATATTCGTATCAAATCTTCTGTGTTCTTTTTATTTCTTCATTGTAAACACTTTTTGAGCTATGGACAATTATTTTGAGAGTGTTTCCAACATGATGAGCTAATCACCATCACTAGGGCGATGGAGGAAGCCATTTTTCCAATAATAAGGTGGTAATTCTTATTTTATTATTTTTATGCAATTCTTTTACTATTATTTGCTTTGAATTAAATTTGGAAAAAATGGTTTTTATCAATTAGTTGTGTTTTCTTTTGATGGGTCATTATTTTAGAGCTTTTGATGTCTCATGCTTTCGATTTACAACTATTATTTTAAAAATCTAACTTTGAAAATATTTTAAATAAATTGAATAAATGATTTGCAAAATAATTATTAATGTTTAATCACTTGAAAAATTGGCTAATGGTGGAATCCTTAGTCTCAGTTCTTTCCACAATTCTTGAATCAATTCTAATTTAATCTTCTTTATTTTTAGTATTAAAACTTAGGTTTAAAAATCAAATCTTTACAAGTCTGAGAATCAAATATTCTACCACCATTTTAAAACAACATCACGTACCATATTGGTTTACTCATAAACTACTTTGTACATGGTCCTTAATTAATTGAAAAATACATGTGTGCACATTCTTCTTTGTATTACGATGCAAATTTCTTACACGCTTACTGGTTTCCTTTCTTAGTACCATGCTATTGTGAGTAAGTTAATTCTTTTCCTAATTGAGTAGAATAAAAAACTTTAAAAGTACCTTCGAAAGTACTTGGTTTCCATCAAGCGAAAGATTTATATTGATAGAATTAATATTCTAACTAAGGAACCAAGTTTTAGTTGGGACCACAGATAAAAGTTATTCTGAGAAGTAAGAGATTACTTGGGATCAAAGTAATTTGTAAATATGGATACTAATTCGCAAACCTTCTTCGAATGAAAGTAATAATTGCATGAACTTTAAGTGACCTAGCCTTATTGATCATTATAAATAAAGGACTCTATGAAAATACGATTCTCAATCCATGCACGATATGCATCTTGTTACTGCAAGAGTCTTCTTTTATAAACTTAGGTTTCCCATAAAAACTTAATTAGGTTAGGACTTTGAGGATTTTTACTTGGGATTCGTGAATCCCGGTCAGACTATATTTTGCATGATATATCTTTGTTCTCCAAAATCTTAGCTTAATTATTGTAGTTCTTGTCTATTCTAAAGTTCTGTCTTTTATGTTATACAACCACTCAAGAACTATCGATCGACAATAAGATTCAAACTTCATGGAGTTTTTCGTTTATAACTTTGTAGCTCCGCGAGATTACGATCTAAACTTGATTTAGATAGATCTTGTGAGGTAGAATCAATTAGTCATCTCTATAAACTTTGAAGATCTTAAGCCCTAATTATTTCAGGTTTGTTTGAAATCTTTTTTACCTGAAGATTCGTCAAGGCAAATAGATTTCATTACCTTGTTTGAAACATATATAAAGGGAATCAAATAAGTATCATGTTGGAGGCAAGGTAGCACTAGCCTTCACGAAGGACTGTGAAGCAACTCATACGCCTGTAAAGGATGTCATCTAGGGGAATCAACTACATAGGGTCTCGCGAGATCTAAGAGATATTCTAAATAACTTGGAGGGTATATTCGGTCTCAACTACATTCCAGTATGAAGTATGATAATAGTCTAGTATCTGTTGCGACTTAATATAATGTGGTGTTCAAAATGGACGAGGTCCCGAGGTTTTACTGATATATTGTGGGTTTCCTGGTTAACAAAATTTATGGTGTCATGTGTTATTTATTTTCCGAATTATGTTATTTATATTTATAGTTGGAAAATTACAAGTAGTACATTAACCAACCTACATATTTTTTAGCTTCATAGTAAAGATCCTACCAGAATTGTTCTTGTTGAGTTTAGATCTTGAAATATAGAACATGCAAAAAAAAAAATTAATTGAATTCGGATCTTGAAGGTTCAAGTACATACTAGGTTGACCTTGTAATTACAATCAGGAATATGGATCGTATTGGTTAAAGATCTAAAGGTATTGATTTTACAAGGATTGTCCATACAGGTTCACAAAAAAAAAGTTGGTGGTTTATTAGGTACCCTCTTCTTTTCATTTTCATTGTTGTATCTTCATTGTTTGAAAGGTTACGATGTATTTTCAACACTTGTAGGTCTTTGAGAAACCACTTGTAGAACCATATTGTACCATGAACATAGTGTTGTACTTATGCGGCTATTGATTTATATCACTCCAAATACTTGTGTGACAGCTACATGATCAATTCAGTTGAAAAAAAAAACAACGTAACCTATAAATATGGAAAACTTATGTTCTTCTAGAATTTTGTTGTCATGTTTGTACTAGTTTTTTAGATCTTTTCAAGAACTTTCCAGACATATAAAACTTATGAATTTCTTACATGTCGTTTGGGAGTTATCAAATTTTTTAACCGTTTTTTTGTTTATTTTTTAATAACATCATATATTTTGTGTTTGTGAAGAGTGTCCACATAACTGTACATGTTTTTTTTTTCAAATAATTATGATCGTGATAATAATTTTATTCAATTAATACATAGAGATATTTTTTATATCTCGCATTGCAAACTCTCCTTCTTTATTGTAATACATATATGATTAGATGCATATGTGGTTAAGAATCACTTGTATTAGTTGCCTTTTCCTAATTTTCACAAAAAAATAATTGAAATAGATAAAATTTGGATAAACTCAAATAGCTAATTTTATAAAGAGATGATAATACAATTTTTTAAGTAAAAAAAAAATGTCAAAACGTACAAGTGATTAGTTAACTCGTCTATTTCCAGAGATCTATTTTTAATAGATCGAGATGTTACCTTATTTGATTCCCAGAAGAGAGTAATCGACGCCACAAATTAACCTATATGTCACACTAACTCAAAAAAAAAATGTTACAAGGATAGTAAAGTAATACCACAATAGAGACTCAAACTATAATTGATTTAAAATATTTGTGTGAATCGTACTAATAATTAACCTTATTAACACACAAAATTTCCTCACACGCACAGTCAAATAAAATTTTAACCTAATTAAGGGAATTTTTATTTCAACACCCCAAGTACAAGTGGCAATGGATGCATTGGTGATGATAGTAGCATGCAAAACCAAAATGTCATTTATTTTTAACTACATGCAAGGAGATAGTGTGTACACAAACATTTAGAGTCGGTCTGCGCACCAATGTCCGCCTTCTCGTACTGATGTGGCAAGATTAAGCAAGATTGACCGTAATTACTTGAGTATGATTTTTATTTTCTTCAAATTTTATTTTACTCCCTCCGACAAAATAAAAAATAAATTCTTTAACTTCTAAATATTTATAATAAGTCAGAATTCGTCTACTTCCTACAAGGAGATCGACATTGACTTTTACTTATCTTCCTTTTTTTTATTAATTTTTACATAAAAAATGTAAATTGAATGAAAAAGAATCACAAAAAAAGGACATACAGATACAAAAAAAACTAAAAGAGAAAAGAAAGTTAGTTGTTAATATACAAGAGCATCCCAATTACAAATCAAGATAGACAAAGCATAACCCTTTTTTTAAGGAAACTCAACTCTTATTTATAAGAAAGCAAGCATACAAAGATGCCAGAAGCTGCCTCTTAATCATATTAGGAGGATTTACACATCATGCACCTGTATGGGCTGCACAAATGTCGGTTCGGATCGGTTATTGGCAGAGCCGAGTACATGTACCTCCCAATGGTCGGTTCTCTACCTGTGTACATGTACTTGTATTGCTCGGTTCGGTTATGTACCTGTTAACTCGTTCCGGTTCCGGTTCGGTCCCAGTTCTATACCTGTGGCATATGTGTACTTATTTATTTTATAAAAAGATACCTGAAATTTGACCTGAATCGTTTTACCTGCCTTCAAATTGGTAGTTCATACACATACAAATAACAAATTACAAATTCTTCTTAAATCCTTACTACTTAAGTTTAAAACAAGTTGAACAAACTTCAAAGTTCAAGTTCAAGTCATCAATATTATAAAAAATAAAGAGAAAACAAAGTAATTTTGTGCTTCATCTGCATTTAACCTTGTAAAATTCGCAGTGCTTCTTCTATAAGCCAGAAGTACCATTTCTTTCAGTCTGGGCTTTCAGCTTCTTCTTACAATGCTTACATTCTGCTTCATAACCAACAGTAGTTGTACCTTCAGCTTGAGCTTCCATCTTAAATTAAGTAAACTGAGTCTCAATTTCAATTTCATAATTCAACTATTGAAATTGAAGCATACAATAGATTTCCTAAAATTAAATGAATCATTACATGTTGTTGTTGGTTGTTGACCAACAAATCTATAAATTCAATTAATCAATCCATACTCTAAAACCCTAACATTACAAATTTACAAATTATAAACATTTTTCACATCAATTAGTAAACTAAAGAAATAAACAAAAACTAATTAGAAATAAATTAGAAATAAATTAGAAATTGATAGTATTTCCCGTTGATTGTTGGTTTATGGGGTTGCAGGTGCTGATGAAAACAAAAAGAAAAAGAAAAAGAACAAAGATGAAGAAGATAAGACGATTGAGTTACAGGTTTTATTGATCGTTTCTATTTTCTTTTTTATGAATCGTGTTAGCGGTGGTGATGGTTGTGATAGATTAACTTATGGTGGATAGATTAACTTATGGTGGTGGTAATGGCTAAGAAGATGGAGAGATAAACTTTTCTCTTTTCTATCAATGAGTTAAGTAAAATAAATAATATGAGAGAGACTGACAATTGTTAACCTAGGATCGACGAATAGATTTAATTACCTAGGCTAAGATCAACGACTAGATTTAATTACCTAGGATCAATGGCTAAGGCTCGGTTCCTCGGTACAGTTCGCTTGGTTCTAGCTATATGACCGATACTTGTACCTGGAACAGGCTCGGTTTTTATTTTTTGTACTTGTACCTGTACTTGTGAACTCGGTTCCGGTACGGTATCGGCTCGGTTTTTCCAGTTCCTCGGGTCCGGTTTGTTTCCTGTGCATCCCTACACCTGTATATTCTTACAAGCAAACTTGGCCAACTTTTCAGCTGGCTTATTACACACTCTATTTATATAGGAAACCGCACAAACTGGAAAAGAAGATAACAAATCTCTAATATGGTAAAAGAGATTGATATATTCTCTTTCTTAGCAACTGGAAAACAAATGAGAAAAAACGTCATCCACACCCTTATTATCAGTTTATACAAGTACGTTATTATATTTCAATTGTTGAGCCCATTCCAAGATCTCCAGAACATCTAAAGCTTCAGCTTGGTCAATATCTTTTGCTATAGATGAAATTTCTTTGAAAGTTAAGAACTCTCCAACATCATTACGAATAATAATACCCAAACCAATAGAGTTATTATTATAACACATTGATGCATCAACAATAATGGAAATCTATCATATAGGAAGAGGAGACCATTGCATATGCTAAACAATGGTTTTATAAGGAGGATTATAAACCAACTGACCAAGTGTTATGTCTATCTTAAATGATGTACAAAATTTATAAATACAATGAACAATATTAATGGGATTAGGTCTAATGTTTTGAAATTAAAGAACGACGGATTTTCTATTAATGGGATTTTTCTAACTAGTGGAACCTTCTTGAAGGGAATAAGATTCCTACCATTAGTCCAAGAGATCAACTAGTGCAGTTTTTTTACTGTCATAAAATAATATAGAATATACTCAGAAATAGCAAACCAAATTGCTTTTGTAAATGTACAGTGGATAAAAAGATGAAGGGTGTTTTCATTTGGTTTTCCACAGAGAGGACATATGGGAACTTGTTGTTGGGAATATATGAACACAACCGTATTAACTGAGAGAATATTGTGACAGATATTCCATAAGAATAACATCAGTTTATATAGGGGCTTCAATTGCCATAGTTTTAAACAAAAAAAATTCAGAAAATAGTATGGTGCTATGCACTGACTGTTGTTGTTACAATATAAGATGGTGATAATAGAACTATGGAAATTGTCCATACTTGGTGAGAGACCACTTAAATAAATCTTTAATGTGAGGAAACAACCTTATATGCTGAATTTGCTGGAGTTACTTCTGAGAATTTTTTTGTAGTTGAAGCAGATCATGTTTCCAATCATAGTTGTCAATAAAATGAAAAAATGATAAGTGTGTAAATAAGACATTATCTACGTCTTAATTTATATTTATTAGTTTTTTATTTTGAATATATTATGGTTTTATTTATTTTTGCAGTTTTTAATTAATAAAGCTCGGTGTCCAAAAAATCACGGTATTCTGCCCGTAAGATGGATGGAAATTCAGATGCTCGGGGTGTACGGTTGGAATAGGAATTAATTCTCAAAATGACAAGATATTTTTTGGGGTCCACTTGTGTCGACATCATATAATGGGAATAATTTATACCTTTGGAAATTTAATTTGCTTTGTGTAAATGATTTGAAGGATTAATATAATATCTTCTACCTATTGAAATAAAGAAGAGACAATCTTATATATAAGGAAGAAAATAAAGTCATCCACATATATTCCATAAATTTTATATTATACTAATTAAATGAGAATATTGTAGAAATACATATTTGAAAGACTTTTTTATATAAATAATGGTGGAAGTAGATGGAAAAGGAGGAGTTCATTTTCTAGTTCACAAGAATAGTAGTTTAGTTTAAGAGTTTTGGAGTAATCTCTCAACTGGGGTTGAAGATGAAGCCAATTACTTTCTGTAAGAAATTGTGGTAATCTCTAATAAACTATTTTTTTGATTTAAATGTTTTATTAATTATTCTTCAATACAACTTCATATTTTGATCGTTTTTGAATAGTCTTCGGCTATTGATCTTTTATAAAGGAAGGAGATTATACTGTTTTGGTACAATAAAAATTATAATTATTATTTTAACTGTAATATATTCCGAGACATGAGATTGATTTCGATATTATCTTGAGTGATAATATGAATATTTTTAGAGATGAATGAGTGATTTACATAATTAAATTGGTGGAATATGAAACCCCTAGTTTCCTTTAATTAGGTTATTTATGTATCTTATTAGTTTCATATTTTCTAAATCTATTTTTTTAATCTTTTTAACATAATCTAATTGTAAATTAAAAGTAGCAATTAGCTAATCTTCATGGACGATCCATACTTGCATACTATCCAATTGATAGTTGTGCACTTACGGTCTATAATTAAAATTCACATCAAGTTTTTGGCGCCGCTTCTGGAGACTAAATAATTTGTTATTTTTAGTTCTTGTTAAATTTTTTATATATTGGGATAATTTATATTTTTATTTTTTTGGTTAGAAGTTTATTCTTGGTATTTTTCTTATTTATGGTTTGCGGATTTTATTGGAAGCTAAACGTGGAAAGTGGGATTTGCTAACAAAAGTAAGTAAAAATCTTAGATTTTATTTTTATTTCATAGATTTTATTTATCTCTAGATTTTTATTCTATTTGTAAATAATAATTATATTAAGATTTTATTGCTTATTTAATTAGATTCTTATTTTTATTTTGTTTTGTTTCTTTTATTAAAAAAAAATTCGTGCACACACCAATTGCATCGTCAGACTACTGAGTTTAGGAAAACTCGTGGAAAAGTAAGCTGAACCCGTGCCTTGGGCCTTATGGGAGTTACCAGCTGAAATTCCACAAGACTTAGCCTCGTACCTTTGACCAGTCTTTGACTGTAGGTATATTTTACTAAGGTAACCTTAGCCTACCCAATACTAGTCGAACCTGCGTTTGCACGTGTACCAAATAAAAAAAAATGTCGAATTGGTATTATGAGGGCCAATACAATGAATATCGACCTGAATACCAAAATGGACATTACCCGTACTACGACCATAGTGTGGATAGTACTTGGGACCATTACCATCCTTCTGAAGGTTATGGTTCATACCATAGTGATCTCAATTACTATCCCCACACTCACCAGTCGTACGAACGTGTAAATAAGCAATATTATCCTGAGAAAAATGTGAGTTCTCCGTCTTTAGAGGATTTAATTAGACAGTTGATACCTAATACTTCTTATGATCACAGTTTTTCTTTAGAAGATTCACTCAAGAAGTTGACTGAAAGTTCACGTAGGAGTAACATTTCAATGGAGAAATTTTATAAAGAGTCGCATAGGGATGACTTAGTGAAACAGATACCACATAGTTCTTCTTATGAAAGTCAATCCTTAGAAGATTCCCTTCAGCGCTTTATGGAAACTTCACAAATTCTTGATTTATCGTCTAACTCTTGGAATGATAAACTCAATCAATTAGATGAAAATGGACGGAAGATGACAGAAAGACTTGGATCTTTAAGTATTACTCTCAGTGAACTTAATGCACGTTTAGATGAGGAAAAAATTGAAGATGAACGGTCAACTGCTAGTATTGCTCCAAATGAACTACATTGCAAAAATAGTGTTTCCAATTTTACTCTTGATAATAATGATAAATACTGTTAGAGTTCAAGACACTACTTGTTTATTTAAGGTTCAATCATCTTCATATTATTATGATGATGAGGAAAGTGTTGACGAAGAATTTGAAATTCGTAGTCATAATGGCGAGAAAGTTTTCACAATAATTGAGCTTCATGATAATAATGATGTTTCTTGTTCGAATCCTAATACTGTTGATGATTATTCACCTATTCAAAATGAAAAGGATTTAACTAGAGACACCATTGTTATAGAAGGTGAAATATTTCCTTGTTATTATGAAGACGATGATGGTTTAGAGGAACGAGTTTATCACGATACTAGCGTTTTAGAGTCCAACGATTCAGGAACAATAGTCTCAAACGAAGATGATAGACTCATAGAGAATTTGAATGTGAGTGAAGGCGGATCACCTAATTACAACCTAGATGAAATAATTGACCATTTTCCTAAATATGATAATTTAGAATTAAGGAAATTGTGACTAATTTTTCTAAGGACATTGACCACTTTGGGTTTGGGGGTGAATATTATCCTCCCCGCGGTATTCCTTTAACTCTTAATATAGTCCCTCGCTTGGGACTTGACATGTGCGCCTCTACCATTTTAAGAGATTATCTTCATACACTTTTTCTCGAGCCTGATTTTGTCCAGAATGAAATTCATTCGTCAGAAACCCATCATCCTGTGGTTTACCCGGATTATAATACCATCATTGACTTTGTATCCCACCAAATACTTTTCTACCAAACGTGGGAACATCTGAACTCCATATGTGTCAATTTTTAAGCTTTGGAACCAAACATGAATATTTTAGGAAGTTTAAATTAACGTATTTTCATGAGAATGACCACCAATTTCATTGTGGTCAGCTATATAGGTCAAATCTGATTGACTTTAAGGATCCACTGTTATTCAGATTATTGTTATATGATTCGTAAGTTGTGACTAATCCTTTCTTTTTCTGGATGAAGACTTTAAACTTAGCACTCTATGGGAGGCAACCCATATGCTCTTGGTACACGGTGCTGGTAATATATTTCCATATCTCTTTTAATTTTTTCATAGTTTCTCTTTGTTTATGCTTTCATTCATTTATCTTTAGAACATCAAGGACTATATTCAATTAAAGTTTGGGGGTACGAGAGAAATTTTTTAAAAATTTAGTTGTACCAAAAACTCCAAAATTTAGAAACTTATGAATAATTCAAGATGACACTGGCCATTCTAAGTGGATGGAAATAAACTTCTTGGTTATAGAAGTTGAGGGACCCAGCTAAATGGTCTATTCATAAAATGATAGAGCTCAGGTGTTAGAAAGAACATGATAGTCGTCACCATATCCTGGAGTTGTCACCATATCACGTTTTGTCTTTATTTTCAACCTTTTGTGTTTCTTTAAGTGATTTGGTGGGGTACTAGTATCGTCTTATTGTCGCCAGGATGAAGCAGAATGATTGAGATCAATCCCTATTAATTTAACTGAACTTGACCAATAATTAGAAAAAATTAAAAAAAAAATGACACTTGGGTAGCAATATGTATGTGTTCTCCCTATCTTTGTCGCTTAAGCAAGCGTGGAATGCAGGATCCATGTAAACTATCATGTAAGTTGCTGAAAAGGAGCATGCGCTTGGATTCAAATGATCCAATCATGTTATCGATACTTTCAATAATAATAATAATAATAATAATAATAATTGTTTATATTCAATAAATCGACCGCTGGGGCCCTTGTATATACCAGCTGAGTTGATACTAGAATTAGGATTCAGACCAATGAGTGCGTATCTCAATCCATTAGGGTTCAGCTTGGCAAGATGTTCATACAAATATTCTGGGAAACACCGTTCACCTTAGTCAACATGCGCGCAGTTCTATCTCCATATCCATCTTCTTAATCTATTCATGTGATTGTGGGTTGGTAGATTCCTAGTATCGTGGTCCATTGTACGACTCTCTGAGTAGTGCTTTGTTTTCTTATATATGAATTTTAGTACGCTTGAGTGAAAACTCGTGTACATCAATTGTATTCATAGAGGGTAATTTCTCCCATAGCCAAAGAATTTTGTATCTAACTAAATAACATGTTTAGTGTCTACCCTCAATCGTTCACAGTAGCTAGAGTTTGAAGTAGGTTGTGGATACACCTCTTGTAAGCCCTCACGAGACTAACACTCGTCCACTAGGGACACCTAGGGGTTCAAAGGCTTGTTGCACACGCTAAGTGCAATCGCGATGACTGCGAAAGTGAGTTAGGATTTTTATTTCATTTTTAGGTTAGTTTTTCGTTTTTAGTTTTGCTCGAGGACTAGCAAAATGTAGGTTTGGGGGTATTACGACATTATCTACATCTTAATTTATATTTATTACTTCTCTATTTTGTACATATTGATGGTTTTATTTAGTTTTGCAGTTTTTAATTAATAAAGCTCGGTGTCCAGAAAATAACGATATTTTGCTCGTAAAATGGATGGAAATTCAGATGCTCGGGGTGGGCGGTTGGAATAAGAATTAACTCTCAAAATGGCAACATATCTTTTGGGGTCCACTTGTGTCGACATCATATAATGGGAATAATTTCCACCTTTGGAAATTTAATTTGCCTTGTGTAAAATATTTGAAGGATTAATATAATATCTTGTACCTGTGGACATCTGCTTCCGGAAGAAATCGAAGCAATTCTTGGGAATTCTACAAAATCAATTCGTTCTTTTTTCTCTGACAGATAGTCAGAACTTCATCTGGGTTTGAATCCTACTGAGAGGTCCACTAGAGATCATAAATTGTTGAAGAAAGAACAAGATGTTTCTTTTGTCCCTTCCAGAAGATCAGAAAATAAAGAATATATAACGAAGAAAATAAAGTTATCCACATATATTCCATAAATTTTAACTATACGAATTAAATGAGAATATAATGGAAATACATATTTGGAAGACTTGTGCATATAAATAGTGGTGGAAATAGATGGAAAAGGGGGAGTTCATTTTCTAGTTCACAAGAGCAGTAGTTTAGTTTAAGAGTTTTATTTCTCTTTTTTTTTTCTTTGTAATGGAGTAGTCTCTCCACTAGGGTTGAAGATGAAGCCAATTATTTTCTGTAAGAAATTTTGGTAATCTCTAATAACTTATTTTTTTGAATTTAAATATTTTATTAATTTCTCTTCAATAACAACTTCATACTTTAATCGTTTTTTAACAGTCTTCGACTATTGATCTTTTATAAGCGAAGGAGATTATAATGCTTTGGTACAACAAAAATTGTAATTATTATTTAACTGTAATATATTCTGAGACATGATGGGATTGGTTTCGATAATATCTTGGTTGATAATATGAATATTTTTAGAGATGAATGAGTAATTTACATAATTAAATTGGTGGAATCTGAAAAACCTAGTTTCCTTTAATTAGGCTATTTGTTTATCTTATTAGTTTAATATTTTCTAAATCCATTTTTTAAAATCTTTTTAGCATAATTTAATTGTAAATTAAAAGTAGCAATTAATTAGTCTACGTGGATGACCCATACTTGCATACTGTCCAATTGATAGCCGTGCACTTGCGGTCTATAATTAAAATTCACATCAGAAAGAGTGGTCGACAGAAGTTAAGAACCCTGATTTGATGGACCCGGAGCTGAGGCAGATAACCAGTTATGCTTCCAAGGATTAGTGGAATTTCCATCACCAACAATCCAAATATAACGTTGTCTAACAATTTGTTGACCCTTTAGAATACTCTTCTATATCCAGGTACTCATACATGAGGATATCTTTATTTTTTAAATATCGTGCTCTTAGAACTTGAACTATGTTGAAAGCACTTGGTTCAGTAACTAATCTCCGAGCTAACTTTGTTAAGTTAACTAAATTAAAAAGATGAATATTTTTAAAACCAAGACCTCCAAGCCGCTTAGGGAAACATAAGGAATTCCAGGATTTATAATTACCATTATAAGTAGGCTTGTTCCACCAATATTGCCTTTGAATCCGATTAAGTGATAGAACAGTAGACTGGGGCATAAGAAAGTAGTTCATATGCTAATTGGCCATGGTCCTAATAACTACTTGTATTTGAGTGCATCTCCCCGCTTGATTGATAAGTTTTCTTTGCCGATTGACCTTGTAATTTATATTGCATCTAGTCAATCTTGGTGGTAAAGCATTGAGATTTATTTCTGGAAGTGGATTATTTTACCCCTAAATACTTCTCATCTAGTGTCATCTATTGCATGTTGAAAATGTGCAAAATATCCTCACAAGCTGTTGTAGATAGATTATAGCTAAAACACACACTTGACTTTGAGTAACTAATTAGTTGACCAGAAAGAAGACTGGATTTTTAAATGACTTCCATTAAATTCTGGACATAGTTACCTTTAGCCAAACTGATTAAAAGTCAGTCATCAATAAAAAACAAGTGAGTAATTATTGAGCTTTGCATTGTTGGTTTCCCTCCTTGGATGAGTCTTTTTGATTTCGTATATTGTATTAGACGATTAAATCCCTCAATACAAATAATAAATAAGTACCGTTATAACGAATTTCCTTGTCTAAGACCCTGAGTTGGGAAGAAGGATGGAATAGGAGAACCATTCATCAAAAGCTAAATAAATGTTGTGCTGATGTATTGATGAAAAATTTGTAAACCCTTGAGATGTTCTCTTGACTGTCAAAAAAGAATGTTATTGTTAGAGTCATACAAGTCAGCCTATTGATCCTTTTTTTTATCAGTAAAAAAAATATTACAACTACTACTAGGATGTTTCCACCCCCTCAATGTCCCCCCTTCTTTTTCTGTTACATTAGATTCAGAAAAGACAGGAAATGAAATTGTGGAAAAGATACCATTAAATAGGTATGAAATAAGAGTTCTGAGATTTCTACCATTTCAGGTGAGATTTCCGGAATAAGCATTACTAATTAAAACAAGATTAAAAGCAACTCTGTTAGAATGTTTGCTCACAAGTTAAGCTCAAGAGAATTCAAAATATGAGTTTTTTAGGGATCCATTGGGTTTTCTATTGTTTGTGTTTCTAAATTTGTTCTCTATTTCTTCCGCATGTCTTCCTATTAGCATCTGAAGAGATTCTTTGTTATCTCCTTTAAATTCAACTTTGATTCTCAACTCAGCCGCCCATTGGAATGCAGCTTCAGATCCTTTTCTCAAGAGCTCTGCGAAGTTGGCGTAGAGGATTGAGGTTCCTCTAGCTCCTTTTCAATATCCTGCATCATTAGAAAGAGTAAGTCCTATTCTAGCATTGATATTACCATTTTCAGGAACATAGATACCATATTTATTTTCTGTGTTAAGAAATTTGGAGGATTCCAACAGTTTTATACGTGATTTGAATTTGGTTAGCTTCTGTTGCCCTATAACTTGTGTTATACCAGGTTTTCCTTTCATTGTTTAGAATGGCTTGATGCATATTCACATAAGAAATTATCTTGTTAGCCGTCTCTTGAGCAAATATATCTTTCTTTTGGAATATGACTATGCATCTTTGTTTTCAAATATACCAGTTAAATGTTGCACTAAATTCAACCAATTTCATATTATTTCCCATCTTTTTGTTGCTTTCTAGATAACTTGTGAACCAACCATGATAGTCAGTATGATGTTTATGTATCTGAACAATATCAAAATTTAAATAATGCCACATTGTGTTTTGCAAACTTGCGTTTTATGAATAAATGAGTTTGAGTTGATCCTTCAAAGCATAACCCTCGAAATGGAAGAGTTGATAATCCATATGAACATAGTGTACTTGATATCAATAATGGCAATAAATATAGATTAAATTATTTTTTTAAATCAATTTCTCAATTTGAATCATAGTTTTTTTTTCGAAATGAGATAAATAAACAGTACCCCACCCTATTATTATGTGGTTGGAAGAGTTCAAAGTTAATAATCTAACTAGCTACTAGTGCTACCATATCCTTCATTATTCCTATATACAATGTGTGTGCTTTCATTTTCATGTAGCAAGTACATTCCTACCAAGTCATGTTACATGTCATCTTCATCTTCCTCATCCATCAGAAGGTGTACTCGAATCGTGAGAAATGGTATAAAGGTTAAATAAAATCAGTAAGGTCCTTCTTTTGCAATCAAACGTATTTGTTAAATATTTAACTATTTCTTAACATTTGCACGTTACCATTTAAACTCTAGATTTTTAGGCTTAGAAGGTACACAAGGTTAATTATTCTACACCTTATGGGTGAAAAGTAAATTAAAAATACAGCCTAGCTAAAAGCATCGTTAAATCAGAACATAAAAAGATTGCAATGAAATTTTAATTCTTCCTTTTTTTCTTTTTTTTTTTTTTTTTTTTTTTTTTTTTTACTTTTGCTACGATGTCCGTTGTTCCGTTCCAAATTTAAAGATAAAAAAAACTTAAAAACTTGTTGCATTTTAATCCTGACAAATTTGAGACCTACCTCAAAAGATAAAATATGGTTAATTCAAAGTAAAATCAAAATCCTATATCCAAAACTTTTTTGTTGATGGTTAATTTTTTTCCTGAATAACTAGGGTTAATTAATCCTATTAGTTGTTATTTAATCGTATTATCTATGAAGTTAACTAGTATTAATTAATTGCTAAAATATGAAAAAAAAAATTGAATTTTTTCAAAAATATTTAACCAAAATCGATTGATACGACAACTCATGTATGCTGATTCTGGTTTGATGTTTTTCACTTACGGAGAATATAAGAAATCTGTAAATATTGATCGATATACATATATGCCGAACAATCTAGAAAAAACGGTTGATAAGAATCTATCATTTGACCGATTATAGTCTAAAAACCAACAAAATAAAATAGTATTTTCTTAACAGTTAATGCGAACATTTGCAACGGCTGATTATATTCTAAAAGCCCAAAATGAACTTTTTTTATTTCCTATAACCGAAATCGATCGATGTGAATATCCACATCGATTAGTTATGTGTTGAAACTCTTAAACCTCGAAGAACACCAAACCAGAATCAGATGATGGATATGTGCAGGTCAATTAATTGATTGTCCAGAATCGACTAATATGAACATCCATATTAACTGATTTTGGTTAAACCCAAAAAACATAAATCAAAAACCTAATCGAGATGAATGATTTAATAGAAAACATACGAAAGAATAGAATTTAATACTTTAGTAGTTTTATCTATTTTAGATATTCATACGTCTTTTCTTTAGGTGAGAATAGAATCTGCAGTTGACCTTAAAATAATTTTAATAGGCCTCAAAAATCTGCCAGGATTCCTTTAAGGTTTGAGCTGTAGCTCTCATAACAGCACCGAGATTCATCGTACTGTCATTGCCGTAAATTTTAGCCAAAGGTTTACTAGATCCCTTATTTGGGTTCTGGTTGTAGGTACCAACACTTACCATGAAACCGATATCTAACACTAAATCAGATTATATTATCGTTATGACATCTATCTTGATTAATTAAGTTGAATAATTGTTGGAGACAAATATGGGCATGCTTAGAAGTCATTGGCCATATATGAAGTTAACAAAAATGTACCAACTGCCAAGTGAGATGTTTCTTAGAGAATAAATCATGTCGGATTGCGAATTGAAGGGAGCACATGGATGTTTTAGGATAACAGAGGCAGAACACATACGTTAAAAAAATTCAAAACGTGATAAATGTGCAAATTTAAAGGTCTCCAAACAAATACAGTAGGGTCAAGAAAAACATGCGTTTTTGCACTTGACACACTGACAATCTTAATCTTAGTTTTCCAATTTACGTACTCTTTAGTTAGATGTCTAGTTCTAAACATATGATTTTTCTTTTCATGTTTGTCTGTTTCGATATCAAATAAACCACAGTGACCGTTGCAAATGTTTTACATTTCCCAAATGCCAAATTAGGAATGATCAAATAACTATTTAGTGTACAATTACTATCCAAATAGATTAGTACATTAAGAACATATTTAGATATCGGAAGTATAAATGTTTATGCTTTTTCAGAAGTAAAAATCAATCCCATAAATTAAAAATAAAAAACGTTTACTTTACAAGAAGATAATTTTTTTTCGCTTTTAAAAATCAATTAAAAATTTATCGCCCAGTTAATTTCTTACTTTTTAATTTATGCATCAGTGTGACATGCCCGCGTATCAGTCAAAAGATCTTATATCTCTGGGATTTAATTAACACTCACCATATCAACTTTGTCGAGCAATACGTGTGGAAAATGACTAGTATCCTGTATCGAACCGTCTCTAAAATGGTTTTGTATGATTTTAAAATCCTAGAAACCGTCGGTTCTACTGTACAGTCCAAAACCATATCATGTGCAGTTTTACTCATCAGGTCACGCTCAGGCGATCAAATAACCCCGGAAAAGACTATTTTTTTGAGCATTTACAAAATTAAATCCGAAAGAAAAAAAAGGTAGAGGTCTGCAGTGATTCTAAGTAATGCATGGAGAAGCGTTGGTAGCCATCCATATCCACAAAAGTGAAACAAGTGAAACGATGGGGTTAGAAGAGAAAGAAAGAAAAACGGTGGTAAAAGAGAAAGCTGGGTATAACACAACAGACACAATGTATTATGATTGATGTGACATCCTTAAAGAAAGAAGAGCTGTTGTACGATGACTAGAGAATTATGAAGAGAAGGCACACAAAACCCTGATAACAAATAATAATAATAAAAAAAAATTTGCAAAATAAAGTTTGACGTTTACGTTGATGTTGTTTGCCCTCAGAGGATATACTTTAACGTTGCCAACAGTGGTGGACCCCACATTACATCAACCCCACCCTTTAATTTCAGACGTCTATTTCATGATTTTCATCTTCACACACCACCACCACCACCATCATCATCACCATTGTCGACTCATCTAGCTTTTCACAAAGAAATTAAAATCTCTGTGTATTTCTTTCTTTCTTTTCATTCATACAAAAATATCTTACGGTATCTTCTGTGCAACCATATTACCTACTAATGACATCAGTTATATATGCCATAATACAAGGACAACTTCTATAGGACTTGATGCTGCACTTGAGCCACATGACACATCTTTTCAGACAGGGATATGTCCTGGAAAGGGTCATATCGATGGGTCATGGATCATCTCTAGCCACAAGTTGAACTCATAACATCCTAGACCCAAGTTACACGGACAATGTGGTATGCTCTCGTTTGATAATAAGACAATGCCGATGTTATTATAATATAATGATAAAGTTATTAGGTGATAATAACATTTAGGTATTCTCGTTTGATCGTATGGCTATAGCATGCTGAGAGTCGGAAAGAATCTTCATAGCAAATTTATTATTCAGGCAGTTTCTCTGGCAGTAGTAGTGGTGTTAAGCTTCATTACCATGGCATTGGCAAGTTGAAATTGTGAATTCTTAGAGAACTGGTTTATGTTTGTTTATATGCATGGGATGATAGGGCCGTTGCCTAAACAATCCTCTCTGGCAGGACCATGATACTTTAATCTTTTGGACTTCCTGTCTCAGTTATGAGCTAGCTTCTAGATAACTAATGACCACCCACTCTCTTCGTTATCACATATATGTATCATCAAGTACACACATGCATAATGGAATCTAGCTATCTGACTATCTAGCTAGCTAGTTTGATTGATACTAATATGTATAAGCAATAAAAATATATAAACATGCTAATAATCAACAATCAAAATGTAAAGAATCTTATAGCTATCTAAACAGAGTTTTGGCGAATGAAAACTATTTCACATAAGGAGTGTTTTCAAGTGTAAATTAACAAGTTTAGACCGAACAAAGCTATGTACTATATACATTTAGGTATTCTTCGTTTTTATAAATTTTCACCAATGTACTGTGCAGCAAGGACCTTAAAATATATCTATTTTCATGTAAATCCAGTGAAAAGGCTACTTAACCATATTTATCTAAGTACTTAGTTACAAAGATACGGAAAAATGTAGAAGAAATTTTTGAAAAAAGTTTAAAAAGGAACAGTCAAGTACATTCATTCATTGATGGTAATATGGACCTTAAATGGTCCAATTCCTCATGTCTCCATCCATCTAGCTAGTTTCTTTCTTTCTCCCGTCCAAGTTTTAGGATCTTTTAAGACTAGATGTAAATATGCCATGCTAGCTAGAGGGATTGAATTTTTTTTTTTTCTTTTTTATCTTGCCTGAAATTTTACAAATCTACCAAATTGTAAAAAAGTTCAACCCTATTGATTGGAAATACAAATTTGAATCAGATATTTAAATAGATCTTTTTATAATCATTTATTAGGATTTTAATGTTACTGGGTTTCGAAGTCAGATCGTCCGTGTCATCACTCAACTATACAATTGTCTTACAGCTTGTTTAACCTAAGGAAAGCAAAAAACAAGGACTTGGGTATAAGTATAACTAGAGATTGGATTGATTACATTGCCTACTTTAATGTTTAGTGATCGGGGTTAAAAAAATGTCTAATTCCAGGGACATTCAACTAACCTCACCGAAAAGCACATACATATGCATATTTGTGTAACAGATCAAATTTAGCACGGTCAGTCTTAATTTGGTAGCGTTTTTTTATTCTGACTCGTCTTATAGGCAGATTCTATTGCATCTAACTAGAATGTATTTTAGGATCTGACTCGACTATTTGAGTAAAAAAATTATATATTTGTTGAGTTCCATAAATGCTAACCATAAAACAGGTTGTTAATTTGTTTACTTTCAAACTCAAATGACTTGTCTAAATTATCTCATTTGCATCAGAATTTAACTTATTACATATGACTTAAAATTCTTATATTGTTTGTAGATTTTTATTTTAATCTAGTAAGATATGTGTTGTGCGAGTTAAATACATAACTCTCAAATACCTCTAATTAAATATACATGTAAAGTTAAACCTCGAATCATACATTAGAAAAAACAAAATAAACTAAACTATCTGATGTTTTATTCGATCAAGTCGAATATCAAATAAGGTTGTAGAGAACCAAGGTATAGGACAAGCCGGAATCCCGATATATTAGGGTAAAAAAAAGGAAGAAAGCCTAGCAAATGATATGTGGCCAATTATTAGTTAAGTACATAACTGTCCCTGACTCAGTTAGGTTTGGGTCAAATATATAATTTATGTCAAACATATGAAAATTTAAAGTAGCGAACGATCCGTCATCTGACTTAACCTCAGACGCCGAGTTAGAACCAAACATGCAAGGGGAAAACTAGCAATCCATATACACTGGGAAAAAAAAAGAGCTTAGCATCTGTTTCCAGCCAAGTTAGATGCAAATGTGGGATCAGCAAAGGAACAAATGTACCCCGTAAAAGTCAATTTTGATGACTAAATTGGTTACCAAATAGATGAAAATTGCTGAGGCAAATTTTGATGACAGCCGTCTGATAAAAGATCAGACGTCTAATTTTGTTGTCTATACATAAAAGTAACATACAAGTACGTTACAACCGTTGGGAAGAGATGATATCTAATCCAAGATAAGTATTGCAGACTGTAAGATTACATTCGTTCATAAGAATGGAAACAAAAAACTTAGTACAAAATCTACTGAATGTAAATACAAACCCTAATTTTATTTACACTTTCTGATCATCCAATGGATTTTATGTATTGTGTTTGTACACACATTGTGTGGTCCCTTTTGTACCCATTATTATTAGTAGTATTATTATTACATCTCTTTTCATTTTTTACATTGACAAAGGAAAATTGGGTTGAAACCTAGAAAGAAAATTCAGAATATAGTTACTTCTTTTTAAGCTTAAGGTTATATTCTCTTCATAAGCTATTCTTCCTTATATGAATCAAAGAAGACACTGTGGTTTAAAGACCAACACAATCTAATAGCAAAATGATGAAAAAAACGGATCAACCAATTTTTTTCCCAATTTAAAACTTTGCATAATCATTATATACATGTTCCTATAAAATTCTGAATCTCGATATCTTAGGGTTTCCCGAGGTTTTAAAATGTGGCTACCTGTCTAATAAACCGGTAATGGCTATTGTTGTTAACAGTTTTGACGTGATTTTTTTTGAAGTTTATTCAAATAAGGTTAGGATTGGGGTGATGATTTATGTAATGAACGAGAAAGGAAAATTTATATTTAGCCTAATAATGTGTCGTTGTTATGGAAAAATTTGTCAACTAGACATATTTTTGGATAACCTATGATATTTATGGTGGGTTCAAAACCAGCTTCAAGAAACAAAATTCAAAAAAAATATGGTACTCTTTTGTGCATACTTGACTTTGATGGTTAATGGTCATCTAATTTTCCAAAAATGGTTCTCTATTAATTTGGATCATGACCATTACTAGAAATTTGAAAACGATTTGCCTACAATCAACTATTTCAACAATGTGTTACACCTAATTCTCAGTGAGTTTAATCAAGAAATTTACGCGGAAATATAAATGTATACGAAATAAAAAAGATTGAGTTTTAAGGCTAAGAAAAAGAAAAATGAGGAAGATTGTTTGGACATTTATAACTTCTCTCATGTTACTTAGTTAAGTATGTTTTAGGTTTTGTGAGATGATGCATTATGTACCATTTTCTTGAAACTCTCAAAAAAATATATTTGGTTTAGCTGAAAACTGAATTATTTGATGGAAACGATCATGTGAAGAAGGTAGTAGATGAGGACCCATATTTACTTGACTGTGGTACTAGAATAGAACCGACATGATATGAAAGTGTGGTACAATTTTAGTATAATTCTTCTAAATCACTTTATTCTTGAATTATGATCATCTAGTAATTACAAATGGTGTTCGTATGTTATACTATTCTTTATCAAGATCACTATCTTACTTGTTGGTATCGCATTTATCTCCGCATCAATGTGAAAACCAACATGGTGTTGAAACCAATATTTACGTAAAACCACTCCAGTGTAAGTGATACTTTTAGTTTCTTTCCGTGGAATCTTATACTCTGACCAATCTAAATCCCTACGTCACACGACTACAAAACTCTTAGCTGCCAGACCAAGCACTACAGAGGAGAATTTTTCTTGACCTAGGCTATATTGTAGCAATAAACAACTACTATACTAGATGATTTCTCTACAATCTGGTAGGTAGTCAAGGCTTGGCTTACGAAGAATTAAGTTTTTGTAACACGCACACACTTGGTTTCTGCAAAGTAGTTTTTTTAGGTCCACAATGAGCCTTTATATTTTTACTTTTTTAGTGGTGGATTAAAAAATCTACAAAATATAGGTACGTATCATAGTAACTTGCTCTTTATTTTTTTACCTTTGGTTTGGCTAAAAATCTAATTCTGGCTAAGATAAAAGTTATCATAGTGGTCGCTCTTATGTACGTAATTAAATTCGGTGAGTTTCTCACCTATTAGTCCGAGTCATATGGATGACCTTTGTAAGGTTCATAAGTCAAAAAATTACGGCCAAATATTCATGTTCACAGCTGAGTTCCTTCGAAATTGGAAACGAAGTTGTAAACTTCAGAAAAAACTCTAAATGTTTTTGTGCTCGAAAACAAAGTTTAGTATAAAATCATGCACGTCTCTTTTACAGATATATCATCACACGTATTCTTTCTTTTCTAGATTTTTTATTCCATCTTTTGAGCTTCCGTTATAATTTTTTTTTTCTTTTTAAAATTATTTCGTTCCAGCGCATAATGGTTACGGTTACGGGTTTTTGTGTTTTCTCCCTACTCAACCATAAGAATGAGTCCCTTTGTAACAATGGTGTGGAGCAAGATGTGAACCACATCCTGAGTATAAATACTACCGATGGATGTCACGGATTTGGACTAATTATCAAAGAAAGTTACCTCTACCGTTACGGTTTATATATTTTTAGCAGAAAAAACTATTTACCTAGTCTAATGATTTTCAGCTGGATAAAGTTTTAAGCTGTTGAATATCCAAATAACAAAGATGAGTCATTGGAAGGAAAAATGGTTTACCTCTCTACTTTAGTACTATGATGAGATAGTTTAGAGTTTCTGAATTATTTGATGTGTTTGACAGTTATTCGGATGTAGTATTTCAATACTTTAAAAAAAAAATCGACTGTTAATCTAGTATGATATGTAAATTGCCCGGTAAATATACACGTAGTTTACATTTTCTTAACTGGAAAGTGGACCGAACTACCCATACTTAATCATTCACAAGGAAACCGGCTAAGCGATAATTTTTGAACGTCTTTGACCGTTGAATATTAGAAGTGAGTCGAGCGACCGAAAAAGAAAAAAATGTAAATAAGAGACCAACAGAAGGTTATCTGAGTAATACGGTAAAAGAACGTAATCAGAGAGACAAATAAGAAAATATTGTTGAACCTAGTTAAGGTTAGGTCACATGATTGCTGGTAAGTTAAGATCAGGTAATAACATAAGAATGCATCCATAACTCGACACGTGTCCAGTCTAGGGACCTCAAATAATAAATTGGATTTCAATTTAATTCTTATAGACCCCTCCTTCCTTGCATAATTATTATCCATTCCTCTTTACCCTCCCTTTCACATCAATTCCCCGCCCTTCTTCTTTCATTTCACAGACAATGGGACAAATAATAAACAATTTCTAGTGAGAGAAGAAATAGGGCAAAGATATAGAAGGAGGAGGTTTGATTTTTGATCAGTAAAGCTCAAAGAAGCTGCTGCTTCCCTGATCATCATCATCATCAGGATCACCAAAACCAGTTCCAGTTCAGAAAGAGAGAAATGGGGAGAGGGAGAGTTGAGTTGAAGAGGATAGAGAATAAGATAAATAGACAAGTAACATTTGCTAAGAGAAGAAATGGTTTATTGAAAAAAGCTTATGAACTCTCAGTTCTTTGTGATGCTGAAGTTGCTCTTATTATTTTCTCTAATAGAGGCAAACTTTATGAGTTCTGCAGTAGCAACAGGTAAATGAAATGATTATACATACAATCTCATAACAAGACCAACAACTAAATCTTTTTTTTTGTTTGTTTGATCGCCGATGATTCTGTTTTTAGATCTAAAAGTTTTCTGATTTTGAGTCCTTTTATTTGTGTTTAGTTAAGATTAGGTACTCATCGTTCGACTTCTTTTTCATGTATTTGTTCGTCTTCTTTTTTCTCTTTGGTCTGGATTGTCTCAGCTTTTTTTAGTATATATATTTTCTTCTTTTTTTTGTGCGGCTTACGTACTGATCGATCGAGTTCTTCTTTTTTTTTCTTTTTTTTTTCACATGATACAATTCTAGATCTGAGTCTGACAATGGTAGTGCACAAGTATACAAAATTTTCTTGAATTAGAGTGAAAATTACTTCATTCTAAAGGATTTTAAGCGATCTTGTTAATAACCTAGCTAACAAAATGAACTAGTTTTAGTCCAACAACTTATTATTAATTTTCTCTTGGTACTTTTTGAGTCAATTAAGCATTGGCAGTAGGTTCATTTTCTTAATTAAACATAAAATTTAAACCGATCTTCTTCAAAAGATAGATTAGTACACTTCGAAGTTCCGTAGAAATGAAATTTGATTAGATCTGTTTTCTCTTCTCAAAGAGAGAAGATTACTATGTTTTATAAAATCTGTCTCTTCTGTGAATTTTATCTTGGTCTCATCAAGTCAATCATTTCGTTCTCTGATCACATGAGTTTCTAGATAGTATAGTTGTTTTATCCGGATATTTGTGAGTTAGGGTTTCCTATACATTGGATTATGTGAGGTTTCTTTGTTTATGTCTGAAAAGATTTTTTAAGGATCTCAAGTATTTAATTAATTAGTACTACAAATGTCAGATCCGAGGTTTCATTTTTATATGTATTATAAGTTACTAGGTTTCTTTGTAAGAACTCTGATCAAGGAGCTAAAAGAATCAGAATCATATCCATTATCCATTGATTTTTAGAGTACTGCTTCAATTTATCATGAACATCATCTTTTCTTTATCAACTTTACCCTAAAAATAAAAGAGAAATTTGGACGAGAGAATCAAGAAAGTTTGATTAGACATTCCTCCACCATTTTACACAACCGTCTATGCAACTTCTAGCTCTAATACTAGTACTCCTTATGTACTATATTATTGCTACTGCTGCTGCATACCTCTTGTGTTGCCAAATCTACCATGTCTTTACTTTAGTATTCTTCTTCTAGCTTGCATCCTTTAGTACTAAAGACTATTATCCGGCATACAGTTAGGTGATACTATCATTCTTAAAAGAATGTGAATAATATATGGGGATAGTTTATGTCTCAGTTGTATATGGACTGCATATAGGCTGCATTAGTTAGATTTAGTTGACAACTGAGAGCAAAAGTCTTCAAGAAAATTAAGAGACAAAGTTTCATTTCTATGTATGCAGGCTTCAAATGATCTTAAAACTTGGCTTAACTGTTTTCAATCTGGCCAAATGCATCTGTTTAATTAGCATCCTCACTTGAGAAGAGGAAGCGTCAAATAAAGAATTACCTTGTAGAGATGTGTGCTCAACTGAGCCTTCATTGGAAAAGCAGTTTCTTAAAATTAACTATTAATTGATCATTTCTTAATAGTCTTTTGGTTCTTATATTTTTCTCGGAATCCTTCCAAACATTATGCACTGGTTGTACCCATTGTTGACATCATGAAGCAACTTCTTCCTTAGTTTTGTGTTTCAACAAATTTTGAACTGTCATATCATTACGTCAAAGTATGGAGTTGGGACTTCCATCTTATGTTGTTTTTGTACATTTATATAATGAATTACAGTTTCCCTTTTAGTTCCCTTTTGGAACACCAACTTGGTGTTGGTTAATTCATAGCGTTTATTTCCTTCTAGCATAGGTGAGCTTGGAGATCTTGTGATTTGCGTCAAATAGTTTGATGACAATTTTGACTACACTGCGCCACAAAATGAGTTAATCTTGCATTGTGTATGAGGTCTAATTAATGGCTACCATTCAATTACTTGTCTAAACAATCTTCACTTGAGTATGGCTAAGGTCCTAACACTTGAGTACGTGAGCTCCGTATAGGTCTCTCATTCTTAAATCCCAGCCACCCAACACGTGGCTGTAATCTATATACTCACGGTTGACAAATATAGCTTTTGTTAAAAGAGTGGGACTAGTCTTTAAATTTTCATTCGAGAGCTCAATTTTACAATATTAATGGCTCTAACTGTTATCTGAATATCTAGTCCTTTACATGAATTATAATACCTGTACAGAATTGTCTCACTGAACCTTAGTCTTGTATGCCTTGACTGTGTCTTTTTAAATTGTTGCGTGCGCTCATGTTGAATCTCGCTTATTGTGAAGTTGTTCTTTTAGGATCTCCATGCAGTCGTTACATAGTTCAAAACCAGTGCCACAATTTTTGATTTTTTTTTTGTTTTTGAAATATTTAAAATAGTAATTGTTCATAGTGATCACAATTCGGCACCAGCATGTCTTACAAAATCTGGTGCTTGTTTTTTAGCATGTTCAAAACCCTGGAGAGGTATCAAAAATGCAACTATGGACAACCAGAAACAAATGTATCCGCTAGGGAGAGCCTGGTAAGCAATTTTGTTTGAACCCTCTTCATACATGTTGTCTTGTCTTCTTTAGCAGTTATCATAATATATTGTGTGTTTGCTTATAAAATTTGTTGTAGGCGTGTCACTGTACTGCTCAGTTATTGAGCATAAATTCATAAAATACATCTAGCTACTATTTACTATGTGTAGTCAAAACTCAAAAGAAGTATCTGAATAAAAGGCGAGTCATGCATGAGCCATAAATTTTACCATTTGTGCAGCAGTGCTTGGAAATACATATATGCATATATATATCAAAAGCCATGAAATCTCTATAGAAGTCAATATATCCCTTCTATGGATTTTCTGATACGTCTAAAAAGACTTAGTTTGATGGACATATTTGTCATTTAAGAAGTCTTATAATTAACATAAAATTTATAGTATGATTGTTCATCAAATCTTCTTTTGATTTTAATAGCTCTAAGATAGAAGTAGTTTTTATATATGCAATTTATAGATCTCTCTAAATTTATTTGAAGCAAATAAGTAATGAATTCGGTTTGCACAGTTCAAACATTAGGTATAAGCAAAAATAGATGCTCATGATGTTCTATCTGTCTAAATTCCTCAAAACCTAAAAACAGAAAATTGCAAACACCAAAAACATAACCCTCAAATGATTAATTAATGTTTACACCAAAAAGCCTGAAAGCCTTTTTCTCCTCATCTGGTTGTTGTGGTGGTGTAACTTCCATAATCACCTTGTCTTCCTTATTTTGCCATAGTTTGATAGTCCTATCTGCTGGTCCAGTTTCAATAGTATTCCGACTAAAACCTAATTGTAAATTCAGTCTATTATCTTCATCTCCATTAGAGGATACATCGATCATGTAAACCGTCTTGTCTGGGAACCATTCTGGACATTCACACCTATAAAATGTAACCACATCATTCTTCTTCAGTTTCTTGTCTTTAACAAATCGGTTCCAACCTCTGGTAAAAACATAACTTTGGCTAGATTTCCAATAGCAGTATCGAAATTTCCACCACGTCATGTCTCTGTCCAAGAATAGCAGGTGAATGTCGTCAATCACACCACCATCCTCTTCTTCTAAAAGTGCTTCTGAAACTTTTGGGAAGTACTTTACGGCATACTTTTTAGGAATAACAAGCCTGTTGAGTTTCCCAACATCGCTTGGAGTTAGTTCTTTCTGAAACAACTGTTGCCACTTTACAGCCCCATCGTTAGCACTTCCTCTGAAGTTCACACTAAAACCAGATTCCCTATCCTGCTTCTCTGAAGAGTTCATAAATTCATACAACTTTGTTTCATATGATCCATCCTTGAGCATAGTCAATACTTCTTCTGTTGAGTAGGGTTTCTGAAAATCAGGTTCCAATGAGGTGTGAGTGGTCAATGGAATGTTCCGATGTGAATCTCCACTCCGAATCTTAACAGCAGCACTGTCATAAGCTTTAGCCGCTTCCGACTCTGATTTGAATGTCCCAATCCAAATACGCTGATGGTTTGAATAAATTTGTGCACCCCATCGTCCGTTCGGCTGCAAAACAACACCCTTAAATCTTGCATAAGGTTTTATGCCATCTTGTTGTCTATGACGTTTGTTGGATCCACGAGGGCTATTGCTGTTACTTCTGTTAGAATCTGAACCTTCTCCTCCTACAGCATTCAATGCTGTAAAGGAAACCATACTCAGCGTCATCTCTTCTCCCATTGAACAAGTTGTCAATGAAATCTAAGAAAAACCAAGAAAGCAGATTCAAAACATAATCAAAGCCAGTTATTTAATAACCATATTAAATAACAACAGAAAACGTTACAAACTGAACCCTAATAATCTTTACTGAGTAAAGATATACACATAAAAAATTAAACTTACATTTTAAAGAAGATCGAGAAAATCAAGGCAATGAAAATATAAACAGATTTTTTTGTGTTGCATGAAAATGGTAGTTTTTTGCATGAAAATGGTAGTCTTTACTGAGCAAATGACTGAAAGATAACAAAATAACTTTCGGACAAAGCTAAATGTTGATGAGAAACATTTTATAGAGATAGAGGAACTATAGAGGAACTATTTTATCAAATCAGAGAGGGAGAGAGATTGAAAAATATGATAATAAAGATTTTCTTCATGCAAAGAAGATCGAGAAAATCAAGGCAATGAAAATATAAACAGAGTTTTGTGTTGCATGAAAATGGTAGTTTTTTTGTATTATTTTTACATTTTTAGGTATTAAACACAGTGGCATTACCATAATTAAGAAGAAGAAAGTTGTTAGTAAAAGCTAATTATTTCTGTTTTTCTTACATTTTCTATATTTATCATATTTTTTTTCAATTTTCAAATTGTCAGATAATTATTTCTATAATTTTATATATTTGGCCGAAATCAATGGAAGAACTTAATTAGCTTTTCTTTTTTTCTTTCTTTTTGTCTCAATTGAGGTGGAAAGAAAAACTTATGACCGTTAAGAGTTAATCTAAACCAAGTCTATGCATTCATCATTACCGTTAACTAAGATATTCTAGAGATATTCTATTTTCTTACAGAGATGTTTGTTGTGAATACCAACCAAGTTACCAACAGAAAATAAGATTAGGGTTTCTTCAGAAATATTAGGAATTTCTTTCCTTTTCTGGACAGTAAGTTTATAGACAGATGTATATTTCAGAAAAGACTACAATACTCTAATTAGCTGGGTTGGGTTATTTACAGTTGTGTGTGTCCTAACCTTGGGATTTTAGGGTTTTTGGTGTCTATGATCAGCTTACAGAGTTTTGATTCTAGTCTTTGTTGCTTCTAATGGCAGGAGCACAGTAGCCACCAGGAATATCTGAAGCTTAAAGCGCGGGTTGAGGCACTACAACGATCACAAAGGTAATTCATCCTATATTTGTGTTTCCAGCAAATGAGGCTGCAGACTTGATCGCACCTCCATAGAATCTACCTGATAATACCTAAATGTTGCCTGAAAGTTGTTCATAGTACAATTTTTATGCTGTAGGAATCTTCTGGGTGAGGATTTGGGACCGTTAAGCGGCAAGGAGCTCGAATTTCTTGAAAAACAACTTGATTCATCATTGAAGCAAATAAGATCAACTCGTGTACATGCTATTACTACTACCTGTATATACATATGTCATCACATTTGCCTATATCCGCAATCCTAAACTAATATGAGCTCTTAATTTTTTAGTCTGTACAACTACTACTACTTCTGTGAATGCTTACTCTTGATTTCTGTTTCTATTAATGCAGACTCAATATATGCTGGATCAGCTTACAGATCTTCAGAGAAGGGTAAGATCAGCATATATACCATATATGCACATTTACTGACGTTCCTCGTTATTTAGAGGGGAGAGTGATCTTTTAATCTCTATCTTACCTTAGTTGACTGTTTTGCTTTCAGGAACAAATGCTTAATGAAGCTAATAAGAGTTTAAGAAGAAGGGTACTGTTTTCATGTCGATCTCCTATTACATATTTTAATTCTTGCATCTGTTTTTATCAGTTCCAATGCAATGACTTTTGGGATTGTGTTCCTATATGGTTTTTTATATATGTACCCGTTAATTTGGTGTCACAGTTGGAGGAGGGAGCCCAAGCAACTCAGCAACAATGGGACATGCAGCATGGTGTGGGATACAGTCGACAACAGCAATCTGGTCATCCAGCTGCTGATCATAATCAAGGGTTTTTCCATCCCATTGAGTGTGAACCCACTCTACAGATTGGGTATGCATAGGCTTAATTACATTATAGTGTTTTTTCAGTCTCTCATCAATACACTTAACCTCATATCAATGCCCATATGTAGGTGCCAACAAGATCAAATAACTGTTGCTCAAGGGGCGCCAATGAGTAGTTACATGCCAGGATGGTTAGCATGAACACTACTATTGTTAGCTAAGGCACCTCCTTTAGCTAGCGGACGACATAATATATGGTATGTCATTGATCTTCATAAGGCAGCTAGCAGTTTTATTTAATTTTGTAATAATATTGTTTGTTTGATCTTAAAGAAAAAGAGAAAAAAAAAAGAACAAGAAAAAGGATAGGAGTTGCTTCCCAAAGATGACACTTCCTTTGTTTTAAGTACTATATTAATAGTTTGTTGTTGTAATTTTTTTTTTTGCCTCTTGATTTGTGACTGTTTAGCTAAATTAGGACATGCAGTAACTACTTCCGTTGCTTGTTCACCATCCTAAACTGAATCCTATCCTTCTGAACAGTAATTGTATGTAAGATCATTTTTGATCATTTATGTGTTTATCAGTAAATCCTATCACTAGTTTTAAAAGTCCGAGTGAATTATATACGATCCTAACATTGCTAAGAGATAGTAATCCATGCTATGCATTGGGTGTTATTTTTCGGCATGTTATTTATTTTGTTTTTATTTTTTTATTTGATTTACTTATATGGTTCATTGTACCTACTATTATTACTAAAATCAAAATGTTTTATTTCGTTTACTTTAGAAATTCACACGATAGAATTAACACGGCTGTATAATTCAATTGTGTAGCATATATGGTTTATTATACCTATTATATTATACATGCCGCAATCAAATCAAATTCACCAGCTCCAACAAAATAGATAACTACAGTAAGGTTCAGATTTCTCTAGAATACTTGCTCCTCTCTCTATCTATCTCTCTGGTTTTATTTCCAGAGAATAGATAGAGAGAAGGAAAAAAAGGAAGAAAGAAAATGGAGAAATCTCAACCACTCCCAGATAAATTTTCTTGTGATTTGAGGACGGTGGATTTGCGGCAGCAATGTCAAAGAGTGCTGCTGCGCCTATGGAGAGAATGAAACTATTGTTACAGAATCAAGGAGAAATGTTAAAGAGAGGAAATCTTAAAACACCTTATAATGGTATTCAAGATTTTTTTTAAAGGGTTTCGAGAGAAGAAAGTTTTTTTTCATTCTGGAGAGGTAATCAAGCTAATGTCCCTACTCAGGCATTCAACTTTGCATTCAAGGGCTATTTCAAAAGCCTCTTAGGGCGGTCGAAAGAGAAAGATGGCTACTTGAAGTGGTTTGCAGGAAATGTTGCTGCTGGTAGTGCTGCAGGAGCAACTACTTCTTTATTTCTGTATCACTTAGATTATGCTCACACCAGACTAGGCACTGATGCGAAGGAATGCCCAGTAAATGGTCAAAGACAGTTTAAAGGGATGGTAGACGTTTAGAGAAAAACTGTGTCAAGTGATGGCAGAATAGGTCTTTATCGGGGATTCGGGGCTTCAATCATGGGAATTACTCTGTATCGGGGTATGTACTTTGGGATGTATGACACCATGAAACCCATCGTTCTGGTTGGCTCTTTAGAGGGGAACTTCTTTGCCTCATTTCTGTTGGGTTGGAGTGTTACAACAGTTTCAGGGGTTTGTGCATACCCGTTTGACATTATTCGTCGAAGAATGATGTTAACCTCAGGACAACCTTCCTAGTATAATAACTCTCTGCATCGCCTCTGTCAAATCATTCAGCATGAGGGTGTGCTTGCACTATTTATAGGAGTCTCCGCAAAGATGCTTCTAGGAGTGGCAGGGAAGGTGTTCTAGCAGGTTATGATGAGCTGCATCGTTTAACTTACATGCACGGGTATGGTCAAAGAACTTAAAATAGATGAACAATCTCCCAAAATTTATAGTAAAGTTCACTCTGAACAAAACTGAACATTGAAAAGGAAAAATTCGTAAAATAACGTTATCAATGACAGCATAATAGGATTATGAGGCTTTCTCCCTAAATGCACATGGAGGGAAAGGGGAAAAGCGTCAAATTTCAGTAAAATCTGTACAGTGGGAAGAGAAGTAGAGTTGCATGAATTCCTTTGCTAAGATATATAAACTATCTGGCCAAGTTTATATGCTGTATGGTATGAAAATGTTGAAAGTAGGAAAAAGATACAATGTTATGCGTGACATTTGAGGGCACCATAAGGTTGTGGGGGAGGCAGGAAAAAGGTATCAGTGGCAACAAACAGTCGCACACAACCAGCATTAGGGGGGAATCTCTTTCTACTGGCACAGGCGCCCTGAGCAGCAGCATTTGCTTCGGTGTCCGAGGCTTCAGTTGGTGAATTCAGCAAGCTGAATCAGGGGGGAAATTTTGGAGTATCAAAAGAGGTGGAAAATCGCTTGCTTTTGCACCAAACCCTGACTTTTTCATTTGATTTGTCTGATTTTGTTCTGGGTCTAAAATACGAAGGCATGTCATGGGCCAAAACTGACTTTGCATTTGTTTTTGGCTGGCTTCTGTTTAGATAACAGATGATTGCATCTAATTGATCTATAAACATTCTTTCTCATGTATCAATTTTCAAGCCAACTTTCCAGTTATGCTTTATATTCCATGAAGAACACAGGAACCAGTCATGGATAATATGCCACTAACAATTTTAGACTATTGATAAGATGTTTTAATCTTTTGGAATACCGTTTTCACAAGATTTTATCTGGATTTCAAAGCTTACACTATTATTTTATACATGCCCGATCCTGAGTTTTCAGTGGCCCGAAGCAAAGCAAAAAAATGCGGCGTACCCGTCGAGACTAAAACAAAAAATTATAAAGATTGCCGTGACGACAGTGTTGGTAATATAATGCTAGTATTGTAATAGAAGTGTAAGTTAGTACTCCTTCCGTCTTTTTTGATTCGTCCTCTATTCAATTTTCATGTGCCTTAAAATAGTTGTCAGTTTTCTGTTTTAAACTACTAAATATACCCTTTATTTTTTATAATTATAAAATCAGAAAGTATACAAATAAATTTAATAATTAAATAATATCTCCAGAAATAAAAAATAAATCTACTATCACCTTTCCATATTATCTTTATTCCTTTTTTAATTTTAATTAAAGTAATAACTTAGCATTTAATATAAGTAGCTTTATTAATTCCTACAATCTTTACAATATTTTGATTTTTTCAAACCGAATAATTTAAGATGGAGAGTCCATATGTTTATTTGTATTAGGTAATTAGTGTGACCTAACATAATTAGTAAAATCTGTTGTCTATGGAACACAAATATCAGCAGACAAAGAAAGTTAGGGTTTTAAATGGCAAGGAGTGACAACTCAAATATGTACATTCCACAACCTTCTATACCATTTTTCATAGTGAGAACTACTCCCTCTGTACCTATTATATAGGTGGAATATTGGATTTTTTTAGTCCCATTAAATAGGCGGAATTAAAATTCCAAGATGCCTATTAACATGTGTACCCTTATTTATGATGTATGGAAAATTGTATTAACTATTAAGAATAAGACAAAGGGTAACAAGAAGAATAAACATAAATAATTGTACAAACCAAACAATTTCTTAATCTAAGATATTTCACCTTCTCCTATATAATAGGTATGGAGGGAGTATGATTTTGGGCCATCAAAATGAGGACCTTGTTCACTTCTCAAGATGTGTGGGAGATAGTTTAAGGCTTAGTTTGGTATTGGTGTGAGTTTTATAAAAAGGTTTTTCTGTTGTGCGTTGCTATGTTGTGTTGTGTAAAAAAAAAAAAGTTGAACATTTGGTAAAATATAAACTATAAGTTAAAGCTGATTAAAAAAGTGATCAAATTATTTTTGGTAAAATATCAAGTTTAACTTGTTATTGCAACAAATAATAAAATTAAACATATATCTTAAAATACCTTTATTCTAGTTTATTGGGATTAACAAATCTAATTTTTTAAATTTTAAATACATATATTAAATTTACTAATAATTATTTTATAGTTAACGTTAAAATTATTTTTTTATTTATTATAGATATAATTTTCAAATAAAAAATCAAAATAAAATAAAATAATAATTTAATATTTACTTTTATTTTTATTATTGATAAATTAAAAAAATTCCCATTGAATTGGTATATAAAACATAGTTTGAATTTTTTTTTAATAAGGATTGTTGGAACAAAATAAATCCTCATTGCTTTAATTGCAAGATAATTGGGCATATGAAAAAAATAATAGGTACAAAGATAATCAACAAGACGGTAGTGCCGTAGAGAAGGAATAAAGAAAAAACTTATTTTATGATTGTCAAAGTGCAATGGAAATTAAAACTGAAGTGTGGTTTTTACGATGGTGATTGTACTACTCATCATATGTCAGATGAGAAGGACACGTTTGTCAACATGGACTCGTCCGAACTCCTAGTGAAAATCAAAAATGAAACCATGGTTCATACCAACGGAAGAGGTACATTTGTGTGTAAACTAGTAAAGGTAACAAATCATTAGAGATGATTATATGTTTCTGGTTTTGTACAAAATTTGCTTACTGTATGAAAACTTGTGGAAATTGGGATGCGGTCCACTTGGTAGAAGGTGATATTATCATTTATGACAAGAAACATAAGAACAAAAGCCAATTTATGAAGGGTATCAATATAGAGAAGGGTATCAATATAGAGAAGAATAAAAGCTTTCCAATTGTGTTTCAAAAAATAAATCAATACCGCAATGAGGGTGGAAACTAAAACATGATTGTGACATAAAATACCTATGCATTTTTGAAATTTAAAGTCTCAAGGTAATTCCTAACATGGTATAAGGACTTCCATAACATATCAATCAAAAGGAAAGAGTGTATGAAGGTTGTTCAATACGGATAGAACCATTGCAGGCTATTTCTACAAGGTGTAGCAACTTATCTTGGTATATACAGTTATAGGTAAGTCAATAAAAACAACTCGTTGAGGTGACATATATTTTATCTTATTTATTAATGGCTTTAGTAGAATGATTTGGGTGTATTTTATGGGACAAAAATATGATGTGTTAATTGGGTATTCTTAAGAAGTTTAAAATTTTTGTTGAAAAGTAAAATCCCCGTTGCATTAAGGTTTTGAGAAGTCATAGAGGCAAAGAGTACAACAATAAAAAGTTTGATCTTTTATGTAAAAATGAAGGCACGGAAAGGGAATTTTGTGTGGGATATACTCCATAACAAAATGGTGTATTTAAACGGAAAAGTAAAATTGTAATGGAGATGATGAAATCAACGTTATATGAGAAAAATGAGCTTAAAAGTTTTGGGGATGAAGCCGTAAATGACATAATTATCTATCAGTTATTTGGAATCGGTGATCAGGTTATGGATTTAGATATGAGATCTAAAACTGGATCCACCAGCAAAATTATTAATCATCGAGTAAAACCGTTGAAGATTGTTTAGTTAAACTTAAGGATTGTCCGTTAGTTTTGACCCAAGATTTTTCTCATTTCCTATATTTTTTAAATTTTAGTTTATAGAACAATAATAAAAACATAATAATGTTTATACATGAAAAGAACTTAGATTCAAACTAAATCGGGAAGAATAAAAGTGTCTTTTATAGAGAAATTTATTAATTTCTTAAAATATTTAATAAGTATTTAAGATTTTTTTCGGATCTGGTTCTGTTTTGACTAATCTAGGAACTCTGTCAGGAACCGTCAAAAACTGAAATTAAGTCCGATAAATGGTTCTGGTTCTAGTGGTACTCCAACAAAACTGACACGTTAATACCCAAATTAAACCATGAAACTCAAGGGACGACTGAGATCCAAATATGATTTTTATTTTATTTTTGAAGCATATATTATATTACGGTGATTGGCGATTAATTTGTTACTTCCCTGATTTATCAGTGATGAAAGACTAATGTCGTAAATATGAATGGGAGGGGCAAACTCATTTTTGTTCTCAATCGTGGTTTTCTTGCGGCTTTCTTGTGGCTTAAAAGGGAGAGGCGCATGCTATATAAATGAGATTCATCTGCAAAAGTTTCTCGGCGTTCGTTATAAACGATCATAAATACGGGATTTGAGGATGGAAGTGGAATGAAACAATCAACTGTGGCGTTAAGAGGCTACAAACACTAAAGTATCAGACTTCTAGCCTAATTTTTTTTTTAATATAGTGAGATCATTTACTTATCAAGACGTAATCTAAGTGTTTTAAAGGTTATTAAGTTATCACGAATCAACATATCTAGATCTTATTGTGGAAAAATGAAAAATCTACAAAACTACTATGTTCAAAAACAAAAGAAGGTTTGAAGTTTGAACTTTTATTTTCACTAAGGTGGAAGGGAATTTTTTGGGCCTGCTTGTTTAGACTTTTGCGGGTCACAAGGCTCAACTTGTAAAAAAAATACTTCTTTTGTCTTATAATAAGTGAATTTTGAATTTATTTTTATCCCAAATTAAATGATATTTTCTATTTTCATATGATTGATTTCTAAAACAATCATTTATAATCATTGTGTTGATCTATTAAAAAAAAATTAGTAATATAAAATATATGAATTTCTGACTTTTATTTTGAGAAATTTATCACTATAAGTTTTTTTTTTAAATTATTAGATTTTAAGGCATATACGAAAGAAACACTAAAAATAGTCTTGTTTCCCTAAGAATATAAGAAAAGACAAACTTATTTAGAGACGAAAGGAATAGTAAAAAGAAGAGGAAAAAGAATATTGTTTGAGATACAAAATCTAACACAATGAAAAAAGAGCAAATAAAGGCGTACCTGATTACGCTTTTTTTCTGCTCTTCGAACCATATTTTTCCACACCGAAAAGATGAAGTAGTACAGATGCTTAGAGCTAAAAATCAGAAGATGAAGAAGCAGATAAAATAACAAAGAATCGATCAAAATAAAGTATGTGATAAAGTCGATTTTATATATTTTAGAGAGACCAAATCTTAATGTTAGATTTATATTTTTATTTGTTTCCTATTTATCACTCCATTATTTTTATTGAAAACTGTCTGGATCCTGAGAATTTTACATTAAGATGGGTAAATCGTGGGATTTATCTTGATATATGCGGCTAATTATTTCCCAAGGTAAATAAAGTAAGCTTTGTCATCACATTTAAAACACAATAATTAAGGAAATCATGCATCGTACAATAAATTAGTTGATTTAGCACAACACAGTACAACATAACAAATAAAAACCTTTGTCATCATATCAATGTATAACACAATACAACTTGTAAAATATAGCCATAATTCGACATATCACCAACATAATATAACACAACAATAACAGTAGTGACTATATTATCATGTCACACCCATACACTTATGTAGTGGGGGTAGCTAGGGTGTGCTTATCATCTTCAAGCTTGATGAAGTCTCAATTTGTTAATTCTTGAAATAAGATATGTAATCCGAAAATGGAGTGTTGGAGCACTACTTGATTGAACCCACCAAACGTTGGTATGTCTAGTTTGGTTCCAAAACTTAATGTTTGAATTGTTTAATAAAGTCAACTTCATTAGGCTAGGCTTAAGACATAGAAATGTCGAGGCAGACTCTAGTTACTCATTGAAGACTTGAATACATATTGAAGAACAAACAAGTATATCATCCTTCAAACTGAGGTTATTAACTTTTGAAAGATTGTTCCTACTCTATCTTGTTTATCGTTTTATTTATTATATAGATAACACGCGAAGTTTTTTTAGATGACTTCAGTATATAAGGTGACTTGATTTTTATCTATGATAAAAGTGTCGAAGGAACGATGTACATTAGTTGGAGTAACTAATTACGTTGCTTGTTTACCATCCTAAATTGAATCCTATCCTTGTGAACAGTAATTGTATTTACGAAGATCATTTTTATCATTTATGTATTTATTAGTAAATCATGTCACTAGTTTTAAAAGTCCGAGTAAATTACATCTGATCGTAACATTGCTAAGAGATAGTAATCCGTGTTTTGCATTGGGTGTTATTTTTCGACATGTTATTTATTTTGTTTTTACAATGATTGTTGAAATTTTTCAATGATTAATTTGGAACTATTTATACTTGTAAGTTTTGTTGGATCCTTAGCCTCCAACTCCAAGTGACCAAGACTTGGGAACCAAGCAGTAGATCCTTGTGAACTAAGTATTGGAAATCAATTGGTGAAGACTTGAAAACCAAGTAAAGGAGTCTTGGCAACCAAGTAGAAGAGACTTAGCTTGCAATGAGTTAATACTTGGTTACCAAGAATGATACTTTAACCTTTAAGTATCTATCAAGTATAAACAGGTAAGATCTCATTTGGAGAGGGCAATATTGAAAATATGTTATTTTGCAAGCTTAACACTTGAGAAGCTTAAGAGAAGATAAACTTAGAAAAATATATTGAGTATAAGAACATTGTGAGAATCTCTTTTAGTTGTGAGGATACAAAAAACTTAATTTGTTGTGCAAGTTATTTGAGTGCTATGATTAACATCATGTAATTCATAAGTTTGTGATTGATTCGCCAATCTTTAAGTATTTAATTCCCAATAAGTTCTATAATAAAGAGTTGATTGTAGTTGTATTTATGGATATAAGCAATATAACAGACATTGTGTATTATTGTTGAACCACGTTAAATCTTGTGTGCTTTATTTATTGTTTCATTTATGTTTGCATCTTGTTTATCACTTATTCTACGTCGATTCAAAGATCTAGTATTTTGTGTGGGAAAACCGTCGTGCGGGTTTCCCCAACAAGTGGTGCGGTGAGCGTAAAGAGGATCAAAGTTAGAAGTGGGGATTTTTTTTTTCTGCGGGTAGGGGATAGTTTTTAGTTCTGAAGGATTTGATATTTTTACAAGTACGAAGGCTTTGAAGTTATCAAATATTCGAAGATGCATAGAGTGCTCGAGTTTTGAGGTGGATTTTTTGTTGGTCAGAAAAATCCCACTTTTCTGACATTTTTTGGTGCCAGATCTCTAAAAACTTCATTACTAGTCGGAATTTGATGCTCGACCCCAAATTTAGAAAGTATAAAAGCTCATCTTTTGATTAAACGTTAAAACTAAAAATTCAGAGTTTGTTTTGTTGGTGCAATATGCATGTAAAGCTGAATTCAGGGGTTTTCCCGAAATTTTAGTTATGAGACATATCACTCTAGTGGACGTAACTCCTAGACCGTAACTCGAAATGCTACGTACTTTTAAGTTGTTATAATGGAGACATATGCGAACATTTTTCGAGAAGGATGTTTTACCTAATTCTCTACCTGTTGCTTCCATTTTCGAGACAATAGATGGTTTTGTCGGGGATTGGATTTTGAAGGGCTTGATATTATCAATTTTGGTTTCGAATCAAGCAAAGCATTTTGGTAAGAATTCGATCAATTTGAAGTAGTTCGCGTTCGTTTATGCGATGCTCTATATTGAAGGATTTGATGTTATCAATTTTGACATATTTGATGTTACCAAGTATTGAAGATGCACTTGATGCGTCGGAAAACCGACTTTGTTTTACCGCAAGCGCACAGTGTCGAAAGATGTAGACAAGATCAAATATGGTTCGTTCCCACGAGGAGTGTGTAATACTTATACTAATTAATTCAAGTAACTTTCAGGTCAAAAGATGCTTTTCCGATTTTTGTAAAAAATTAAACTAATAAATGAATTAAAACTATTTAACGAAGATTGAAATCAATAATAAAAAAAAGTTAAGATTTCGGGAATCCATTGTAGATTAGGATTTACTTGCGTTCATCATAAAGGGTATCGATTTTACTCGTGCAAAAAATCTAGCTACTAATACACGGAAGATATTTCGTTTAAAAATCAAAGAAAAGAATTTTCAAAAAGAATTATGTGTTCTCAACCTAAGGTAG
>JAJJMC010015431.1:4528668-4556107 GCA_023531435.1 Papaver californicum | reverse complement strand
GGATCTACCAAAAACATAATAACCCGTTTGGAAACAACATGTTGGAAAAAGATGTCATGGTGCAGGTTTTGGTTGATTTGAAGAAGAAAATCATAAAAGAAGTGGTGGAAAGAACGAAAAAAAGGAGAAAAGACAACAATAAAATTCGAATTTGATGCATTGCCAACAAATTTATGCACCAAATGTATTATTATTGATCATTTTAAAAAAAAATGTAACGTGAGAAGATAATGGAAAAACCAAGAATTAGTCTCGGAAGAAAAAAACAAATTACAACGCACATCTTCACTTTTGCCTTGTTGATAAGCCATTCCTTTGCCTCCGCCTTACTTCCAAACGTCTTAATGCGCATATAACAAAACAAATACCATAAGCCTAACCATGTAACATACATTCTTAGAACAAGTTAAGAATGGGTAGGTAGCGTACCAAATTATTTGCATAGTGTAGGGAAGTATTAGGACCCTCGTATGAAACAGGATTAACCCATTCAATAATCTACGTAATATAGCAATGAGTTAGACAATGATAAATCGGTAGTTAATTATGTTCACTTACTACCGATTACAAACAATCGGTAGATAATAATATCCCCGTGCTACCGATTATCAACAATCGGTAGATAATATGTATTCCTAAACTACCGATCATTGAAAGAAATCAAGTCAAGTTATGTACACAAAAACAAGTAAAATCAGAGGTTTACTTTGTTACACCACTACAGATTACAATACAATCGGTAGATAACTATATGACATATATTACCGATTACAAAGTTTGCAAAATAAAAAATTTGTAGGTTTGGAGAAATTCATTTTGGGGCGACTAACATAATCGTAGATAATATGTATTCCTAAACTACCGATTATAGAAAGAAATCAAGTCAAGTTCTGTATACAAAAACAAATATAATCGGAGGTTTAGTTTGTTACATCACTACCGATTACAATACAATTGGTAGGTAACTATATGCCATATACTGCCGATTATAAAGTTTGCAAAATAAAAAATTTGTAGGTTTGGAGAAATTCATTTTTGGGGCGACTAACATAATCGGTAGATAATATGTATTCCTAAACTACCGATTATGCAAACAGAAATTAAAAAAAAAATTCAATTTGGGGCGACTAACATAATCGGCAGATAGTAATTATTCCTAAGCTACCAATTATGCAAAAAGAAATCCAAAAAAAAAAATCAATTTGGGGATTTTGTATAATTGGTAGTAAGTAATCTTCACGAGACTACCGATTATGCTAAATTTTGGTCCAGGAAGTATAATCGGTAGTTTATGGTACTCCATTACCTACCGATTATGGGGCGTCCATGGCATTAAATGCATGCAAAAATGATTTTTCTTTGTTGCCAATCACATACAAACGCATACAAATTGGGTTTTTGAGCTTCTTAACACAATACCTGATTGTTTGATGCATTATTATCTTCATTTTGATGTGATTCATCGTCTAGGTTTTCTTCCACACCAAAATTTGGATCATCCAACAAATAACCCAAATCGTCATCTCTAAACGTATTTGAACCTTCAATATTATGTTCTTCATGTTCAATCTCAACTTTTTCCTCATACTCATCCATGTTTGTGATTGAATTTAGGTAAAATCTGATTTCCCCAAACTTCTTCTGAATCCCCATTCAAGGATGGAACAACCTCAATCCACAAGATGAATGAACATTTTGTTTTCCATGAGGGGCAGGCTGGAAAGAACGGAGCAGAGTCTCTTCTGCCTCTTGCTTCCAGGTCGGAAAAAAAATGAGCAAATTCTCGCACAAGGCCGGATGAGTTAATATGATTTCAATATTATACACCAGGATTTAGATAATTGCTCTGGGGCAGCGGATTTGAAAGGAGCAGACAAATTCAATGTAGCCCAGAAAGCTAAAGGAAATGAAGAAACAAATTCAAAATACAAAAATCATTACCTCTTTGTTGATTCGGAGGAATCAAACAAAGGTATTTCCACATGAAAAAACAGGTTCATGGACCATTTCAAAAATACCACCTTCATTGATCTTCTCAAAATATCTTTTTACCCTCTCATGTTCTTTCAATCAACTACACCAGCAACACAAACTCAATCAAATAAAATCATTCAGACCATGTTGGAGGAACCAATAACAAGAATACAGAAAAAACAAACCAGAAAAATTCTTACACTCCTAAATCAAAATCAAAAATTAACACGGAGTACAATAATGCTTCCACGGAACCAAAATTAAAGGGAAAAAAATATGGATATGCAAACCACCAGGCATTAAGAGATACTTTCAAGAAACACACCTGGAAAAACATAAACATTCTAGTGAACAAAACCCCATTGCAAGTTGATGGAGGAGAATTCAACATAGGCTCAAGTGACTTCTCTCAGGCTATCAAAAGATCAAGAAACCCTAAAATCCCATAAGTATCAAGTGAAATAGAAGCCCAAAAATCTCTCCTATAGACTTGAATTCGATTTTTGAATCAAACATCATGAATATGAATGGAAACACTATTCTATTTCCAAATAACAGCTCGGATGAAATTATTGATGGTTTAAATGGTCGATGTGAAAGAATCAACAATGATCTTATGATTCAAGGGCCTCAGGTACATTACAAAACTCCTCATGTTCCTATCCCTAATCCTATATCAAAGCTAATATTTTTCATACCAAAATTCAAATATTTCTTGTTTTCCATCTCATATACAGTAACAAAGTTAGTACTCATATCAAATGCATTATAACTGATTGTTTCAAATTTCGTATCCATAACAACTACTATATGTACCATGATGGAAACCTAAAAATCATAGCTTGGAATTTCCCAGAACAAAAAATGACACCACAAATGCTTACCTAAGAGATATATATAGTCATCAGAAATGACCCTGACATATTGTTCGTATCTGAAACAACAAAAAAATGTAAGATCTTATGTGGATAACATTATAACAAACCTAGGATATAAATATTAGAACATAGTGGATCCAGTAGTCATGTAGGGGGTCTTGTAGTGGTTTGGAAAATTTGCAGCAAAATCAGGATATAATATTCTTTTGCTAATGTTATTAACTGTCATGTTATGGGTACAACAACCAACAAGGAAACTCTTATCTCTTCTGTCTATGGACCAACTCAATAAAACCAAAAATAAAAATTCTTGAGCTACATTGTTGATAAGGAAGCAATATTCAACAACAACTGGTTGGTCATAGGGGACTTATATCAAACACTACACCGACATGAGTAAAGTGGCACTGGTTATTTCAATAGAGCTGAGGCAGACAGAATAAAAGACCAACTAGCAAAGGATAGTCTTCAGGATGTGGGTCATATATATAGGATATCCTTTCACATGGACAAACAAGATAAATCAGAGGAAACTAACCGAGGCTAGGTTGGATAGATGAATGGCAAATATATATTTAATGGTGCAGAGAGAACCTAAATACCACCATCACCCATTTCCTGCCGGTTGGCTCAAACACCCACAGACCTTTCAAAGTTCTTGGTATTAGGTTCAGACACCCATGATGCAAAGAGATCATCCAACACTCTTGGCAGATTATAATAAAAGGAAACAAGGATTTCATTTTGGCAAACAAACTCAAAAACACAAAGAGAAGACTAAGATTATAGAACAAGCGCACTATTAGGGACATCGGGAAAAATGTAGAAAGAATCAAGTACCAACTGGGAAAGTTAAAGGAAAATTTGGCAGTAACAAACAAAAGTGCATCTCTAAGGAAGAAAGAAAATGAGTTGACTTATTGGTACAAGCTGGAGGAAAAATTCTAGAAGGATAAAAGTGGTGACAATGAAATTCAATTGGGAGATAGAAATACATGATACTTTCACAAGAAAACCCGGAACATATAAAAAATTAATAAGATAGAAACTCTGAAAGATAACGGTGGTAATTCAGTTGAAGGAAAATCAAGAGTGGATGAGCTGGTTACTAGGCATTTTCAGAATATGTCCATAACTTCATCACCACCAAAAAATAGTGAGTACTTAGATATAAGTCATAAGGTGCCCAGTGATGAACACAACAATTATCTAAACAAACCTCCCATTTTCCATGAGGTTAAGTCTGCAAATTTTTATATGGAGCCAAATAAAGCTCCTGAACCAGATAGGTACTCCCTATTCTTCCAAACTAATTGGTAGATAGTATGGATGTTTTACAAATGATTAATAGTTTTTTTTAATAATGGCTTTATTTTAAAAAGAAAACAATTGCACCTTTATTTTTTTAATACCAAAAATAGAGGCTCCCCAAACCCCTGTTGATTATAGACCCATAAGTCTATGTAATACAGTCTACAAGGTGATTTCTAAGACCATGTATAATATGATCAAGAGGATGTTACCAAAAATCATATCCCCTTATCCGGCTGTCTTCATACCTAGAAGGGATATCTCTGATAACATTTTTGTAGCCCATGAATACATACCATGAGAACCAAGAAAGGAAATGAGTTTCTCATGGGTCTTAATATTGACATGTCAAAAGCTTTTGACATAGTATATTGGAATTTCCTCCTCTTTGTCATGCAAAAGCTTGGTTTTAATGAAAATGGTATGGACTAGTTAGTCAGTGCGTTTGTACCGTGTCTTCTAGTGTACTTATAAATGAATTTACAGGAAATACTTTCACTCCCTCCAGAGGAATCAAGCGGGGTAATCTTCTATCAACCTACCTTTTTATCATTTGCATAGAAGTTTTTTCTAGAACCTTACCTATTTCTCCATATGTTTCGCATCTTTTGTTTGTTGATGAACTTTTAGTCTTAGAGAATCAGTAGAGGAGGGGTCAAACATTCTAAATATTTTTGCTGAATTCAGCTAGAAATCAGGTCAACTTATATATCTAGAAAAATAAGGCATTTTCTTTAGCTCATATACTCCTGAGCCTGTTAAACATGAGGCAACTGACATTTTGGGTGTAAAAAGAGTACCCCTAAATGATAGATATCTATGTCTTTATATTTTCACCCATGTTCCGAAAATCCAGTCATTTCAAGGTGTCCTGGATGAAGTCGAGTCTAAAGTTCAGGCTTGGAAAGGCAAAGCTCTATCTACAACTGGAAAAAAAATCATGGTGCAGGCCTCTACCTTTACTATACTAGTCTACCAGATGAATGTCCTTAGAACTCAAGCTGTAGTGACAAAAAATTTGGATAAAATGCAACGTGACTTTTTTGGGGCAAAGAAAAAGACCAAACTAATGGCATATACCTCAAAGCTCGGTCTACAGTTTGTAAACTAAAGATTATGGGGGGTATGAGGTTTTATAGATTCATTGTGCAAATAAAATACTAGCCATTCAGATCAACTGTGAAATGGAAGATAAACTCATTTAAAAACTGGAAAACAATGGAGTTTTCACAACCATATCTCTCTACAATAGCTTGATTAAGAGGGCTCGCACTACAAAAAAGAAGTACATAGCCTAGATAGGTAAGAATTAGGGAAATTGAAGGTCATACCAAGTGTAGTCGCAAAAAAACTGACGATCACAACCACATGAATCACTTAGTTCTGATGCCAAACCAAAAGAGATTAACACAGAAAAATTTAACGTGGTTCGGCATTGATGCCTACGTCCACGGGTAACGAAAATTGATTGGATTTATTGATGGTTAGTTTACAGATGGATTTAGCTCTCTCTCCCTCTGCTCACAGTAAAAATTAGGGAAGATAAAGATGATCCCTATGCTCTCAGTATCCTTTTCTTTTTTGGAAGAAGAAGGAAAAGTCCCCCTCTTAGACGTAGGGTTTTTTCCTTATAAATGAAAAAATCTCCTAGCCTATTTACATTATTGCCCTCATTAATAAGCTACATGTATCTCCACCAAATCCGCCACGTGTCAATGAAATTTGCCACGTGTCGATAAAAATCTGCCACGTGTCGAAGGGTTTTTTCCTTCTTCTTCTTCGTGTCGTGTCGAAGAAGAAGAAGAAGAAGAAGAAGAAGAAGGGACTTTTCCTTCTTCTTCAAAAAAAAAAAGGATACTGAGAGCAGAGGGATCATCTTCATCTTCCCCAATTTTTAATGTGAGCAAAGGGAGAGAGAGCTAAATCCATCTGTAAAAACTAACCATCAATAAATCCAATCAATTTTCGTTACCCGTGGACGTAGGCATCAACGCCGAACCACGTTAAATTTGTCTGTGTTAATCTCTCTTGGTTTGGCATCAGAGCTAAGTGATTCATGTGGTTGTGATCGTCAGTTTTTTGGCGACTACAATTTGGCGCTAGAAACAGGGATGTGTTTAAAAGATTTATCTTACCTGTGTTGATTAAGATAAAAGGGGCTTCTAACTTTTTTGTGAAACCAACAAAAAAGAGAACCCAGAAATGAAGACATCATTCGAAGAAGTCATCCAGCAGGAAAAACAGATCACACTTCAAGATTTAAAGGGCATAAGAGGATTACTTTGTTGAAATAAAGTGGATTCAAGCTTCAGGCAAACATTAATTTGGAAGTGTAGATAAAAGAAAGAAGTCTGTGTGAAGAATCAGAGACGGGTTTGAGGGGAATCTCAGTAGAAATGAAGGAATCTCACTCAAATCAGCTCTAAATCATAAATCCTCTCCTTATATCTTTTATCATGTTCTTAGTATTATTGGGACTAGAAATTTTAAAACGAGGTTTTGAAAAAAAAAATCTATTTGAAAGCCCTAGGCTTGTTTTTCAATAAAAATCTCTGATTTTTCTTCAATCAAGTATAAAATGAGTTTTGATTACGGATTTACAGTCAATAATGATGGCTGATTAAACCCATTTAATTAATTTTAAAAATATTAAGAATCAAAACTTTGATATAATTTTGGGGATTTTTTCCTGTGTATGCAATTGGATGAATTCCTAGTGATAATCTTCATTCTCTGCTTGGAAAAAGTTAGTTAAAGATTTTCTAGGTTACTCACCGAATTACCTTGTTGATTGTTGTGACTATTAACAAGACTTTCTTTCTCTTTTTCTTCAAACTGGATTGGATCTATGCGGAGGGTTTGTAGCTTGTGAAGCATCAATACTCTCTGCACAGATATACTAAGAAAATTCAAGGGGGCAGATATGTAGTCCCTATACATTTCAATTCAAATTCAGAAGAGATAAGTATTCATTATCTTTCCCCAAATATGTGATTGCTATACTCATTTTACATCATGAATAATGGCTTCAGTTCATACATGATTCTCAATTGTCATCTATGTATGATTAGATCATGAATTGTCTTTACTATAAAAAGCATAACCCAATTCTCTCATGTTTACAATGAAATCTTGTTTGAATGCTAGGGAAAAATCAAGTTGACTAAATATGTGATAAGCATGATTTAACATGTTTAAACTGAAATCTTTATGAACCTTGAGCTTCATTCTGCCAAGCCTGATTCTAGTACACCTGGATATTGTAACATTAAATTAGTTGAATTCAAATGATTTCATCAAGAGCCTGATAAATATATTTTAAGGCGTATTTAGTAACTTTCCAGTTTCAATGTTACCTGAACGTATCTCCAATTTCATGCTTACATTTAGCTGTTGGAACTTAACTTTAGAGTAAAAATATCAAATTAACTGTTAAGTTTGATCCTAGAACTTTTAAGTTTCTAAAATCTGTCTTGTAATTCAATTGGATTGTGTTTGAGTTTTCTATGTTGTATAACAACTATTAGCATGATTTCATTTTAACCTGAAGTAGATAAATGCAATCCCGTAACTTGATGTCGGTGTTTTAAGCTTGTTACATGAACACATAATCAAGCTATGAAGCTTGTAAAGTTATTCTGCAACATTTTGTTTAAAATCTCTAAGTTAGAGTTGTCTCACATAATCACAAATGCCTGAAATGTATTGATATAACAATCGTTCTGTGCCTATCAATTGTTATTTAATTTTAATATAGAGCGAGAAGATATATGTATCTTGATTTTCACTTAAACCCAGATATGATGTTACGCATGACTGGAACCTATTAAGCCTCAATGCCTGAAGCTTAGCACACAACTTTTATTTGCAAAATAAATATGTTCCAACCCTATATCCTTTTTTACATTTGAGCTGTGAATGACCTGAGGGCTACTATCTGTACACAAAGCTAAGAGCAACTCAATCTCAATCTCACACTATCTTTTAATACTTTCATGTACTGCTATAACTCAAACTAATATTACATACTCACTTACTAGCATTATTTCAGGATAGACACTTTAAATATGGAATTCTGATTCACCTGCAAAAAGACGCAGATTTACAGCAAGTCAAGGCTATTACTAAGTGCTGGAACTGATGCCTAGTTTCCAGAAAGGTTGAAAAGATCAACACTGCAACAACATGCTGAGAAATGAGCATGGACGTACATTAAGGATTTCAAGTGCTCCCACATCATGGATTCCAGTATTTTTGCTGTTGAGATTGACAAAGTTGTGACAATGGATACAATAACACCACAAATAGAATCATCAGCAGCATGGGTTCCCTCATCACCACCACTAGCAACCAAGATAATTGATCCATGTCTGTCGTGACCAACAACGTTATCACCATCGATGCTGGATATGAAGCCATTCTTCATTTAGTTTGATGATTGAATGGAACCACTAGTGATACCAGTTACTGAAGCCTCAACTTGACTGACTCACTCTTACAAGATGATGTTCAACAAAAAGAAGACAACTACTGAATGGTTCAAGGTAAAGCTTATGGGAAGACGACAATTTCATGGTCATCCCACAAATACACATCTACTGGTCCACAAGCATTTCTAAAAGATAAATATACACTATCTTTTTTAACTTTTGATTGTTACATCTGCTGCATACCTAAAGTAACAACTAAAACTTAAGAATGATTCATAACTATCATCTTTGAATGATTGAATCATAATATATCTTTACTGCTTAAAAAGAATGAGCTTGCTTTATTTGTGAATAGAACATCTGCGTAATCAACTAGATGATTGAATTTTCTCGAATAGTATCCACTGTACATATCTTGTTAGAATATCGCAAGCCATTTTCTTATATGTCAAACATTATGAACTGATCAATTGCTTCCGGTAGCATCTGAATGACATGTGATGGTATACATCATGAACTTGCTCTAAAAATATTCAATTCAGAATTGACTCCATAATTATCTATGCTAGAAGCATATTGATTTAGTGAGATGTATATTTAGCCTGTACAAATTCCAATTTGTCATACTATATTTAACTGTAGTATGCAATTAAAAGCATGAGAATCATCTTTAACCTGTAATCATTGAATATTATGAATTGCTTAAAACATTTTTATGAAATGCGAAGATACATATGAAAGGCACTTCAGAGATGCGGCGGTCATGCGATGATGTACTAAGGCCAATTTATAAAGAGTTAGCTGGGAAATGAGCTAAATATTACGCGTCATTTAGGTATTTCATTTCAATAATTTACTAACACTCAATAGATTCAGTACTTCCCATTGCTCGCAATTTTTGTTTTATATGCCTTGTACTTCTTAACATAAGCCAGCAATTCATAAATACTTCATATAAGCATACGAGAATTGATACTTCTAATGGCTTATACTTCTCACGACAAGTATTCATTGGATATTTATATTTATTTTGTATACGTCATACTTCTTATTCAAGAATCATACTTCTCATCAATCAAGAATCGATATTTCTTACTATTTATACTTTGTATTAATTATGAGAAGAATTCTCATTGGATATTTCTTATACTTCATGCGGAAATCTAAATGCTTCTTCGGTAATTTTTATTCGAAAATGGGTACTTTATACTTCTCAATATTAATTACTTCTTGAAGACGAATACTTCTATTTTCTTATACTTCGGATTTCTTATGCAACGGCCGCTTCATTAGAAGTAATTCTTACTTCTTATGGATACTTTTCATTTCTTATTATGGATATTTCTTATATACTTCTCAAAGATAGTCTTCATATACAATTTGCGTATACTTCGGATTTCTTATGTGAAGAGAACTTCTTCGAGGGTCGATACTTCATACTTCATATTTCATATATTTTATGCGGATACAAATATTCAAGAATTAGTACTTCTTATAATTCATTCTTCATTCTTTTTTCTTCAACTTCTACACTCATGAAGTGATATCAGCCGGCAAGACTCTCATAAAAGAGCTAAGTACCCCCTATCTCTTTGATCTAAAATTTTCTCTTGCTGTAACCACTTTGTTCGTATAAGTCATGAAAAGGACTCTTATTCATAATTATCAATGTTGACAGGTTAAATGCCATCCACCCCTTTTATCAATGGTGACAGGCTAAATGCCATCCACCGCAATTATCAACGGTGACAGGCTAAATGCCATCCACCACAATTATCGGAATGTCAGGCTCACAAGGGCATTGGTGCGTATGCTGAGAATCTGCACCCAATGAGCAACTTGACGTGTCACCCGTTTCGATTACATCTTTGAATTTGAGTTCTTGAGAGACTTATACTTTTATACTAGATTCAATAATACATTTTTTCATAAAGATTGATTGATTAACAATTTATTAATCTATTTATCATTTCTGTTTAAAACGTGTGAAATAATATTATTACACTAATGTGTGCTTATGTGTAAGTTTCGCAGCAAAATTCTATTCTTGAATGGATCAGGTTTATTCTTTTATCATGGCAAGGCCAGGCGAAAAGTAACTGCAAGACAACAGCATATAATCCAGGCGCAAACTCTTTATACCAAGCCAAGACGTATCGCAATGCATCGGCAACATCAACCATTAAAGTATGGTACAAGCAAGACATGAAGATGTTTTCTTAAGGATTGTTCTTCAAACAAACCTTAAAAAAAGGGGGCAAAATGTGGATACCAAAAATCCACCACCGTGCAGCAGCCCATGATTAACAGCTCAATGCACTTTATACAACACATAAGCCTACACCAAATCCACAGTTCAATTCAACTGATGATTAATGTCCACGTAAATCAAGTGATGATTGTCCGCAAGTCACAAAGACTGATGATTAATGTCCACGGAAATCAAGTGATGATTGTCCGCAAGATAGAAAAACTTACTTAAGCCCGCAGAGTCCGCAGCCATCTAAGCCCGCAACACCATTTTCCCGCAACAGGAACCCAGGTCCGCAGCAACCATTCTTCCGCAAGCCCAGCAGAACTAATCTCAATCCCGCAATGCTAAAGCAACGCAAGCCCGTAGCAAGAGGCAACCCAAGTCCGCAGCCCATCATAGTCCGCAATACTGCAATACGCAATCCCAAGTTTGCAGAAAAGAAGCACCAGGTCCGCAACACCTAGTGAAATGTCCGCAACACCAAGTAAAATGTCCGCACCAATCAATCCCGCAATGACCGCACCATCATTTGCCCGCACCAAAATTAGATTTAGACCATTAAAGGATAAGATCAACATTCACACGTGGCGGATTTCTATCGACACGTGGCAAATTTCATTGACACGTGGCGGATTTGGTGGAGAGACATGTAGCTTATTAATGAGGGCAATAATGTAAATAGACTAGGAGATTGTTTCATTTATAAGGAAAAAACCCTACGTCTAAAAGGGGGACTTTTCCTTCTTCTTCCAAAAAAAGAAAAGGATACTCAGAGCAGAGGGATCATCTTTATCTTCCCCAATTTTTACTGTGAGCAGAGGGAGAGAAAGCTAAATCCGTCTGTAAACTAACCATCAATAAATCCAATCAATTTTCGTTACCCGTGGACGTAGGCATCACGCCGAACTACGTTAAATTTGTCTGTGTTAATCTCTTTTGATTTGACATCAGAGCTAAGTGATTCATGTGATTGTGATAGTCAGTTTTTTAGCGACTACACCAAGAATTAAAACTTTCGTATGAAAATGTTCACACTACATTCTACCATTCAGTGAAAGAATAGCAAGAATAATACATTCGGTACATGAAGTTTTCCTCAACTGTGGAACCAGGAAGAATCTCTCACACATATTTTCATGCAATGTGATTTAACCATTTCTATCACAAATAGCTTATGTCTAAATATGAATGTTTTCATATATAAGCGTTCTGATTTTTACTTTTTGCTGCAGGATTGGTTCAATAGGGATTCCTATGCTACTGATACCGATTCTGATTGGTAAGAAATCATGGTGACTTTCTGCTGGGGAGTACGGAAAACGTGAAAAAAAATTCAAAAAGTCAAAAAGTCAAATGCCAGTAGAACAGCTAGTATGATAGTGTCCCTGTTCAATAACAATAGAAGCATTCATAATATCAAGTCTGTCAGCAATAACAACATTGACATAACCATTGCACTGAATCACTCTAATAGAAATAACCATGAAGCAATAATTCTAATGCTCTCCAATGCTGCAGGGACACCCATCAGAGCAACCAGCATCCATGTTGTAGTTGCAGAGGAACAGAGGATAGAGGATCAAGTCGCTTGTTATACAATCCAATGGCTTCGCCAGTTAAACCACCCAAAGATCCAAATTGAAGGCGACAGTAGGAAAGTATTTGAAGCAGTCGCATAGAAGATCACAAGTTATAAAAAAGATAGGACGAAGTTGCAGGAAAAAAACACCACAAACTGTATTAGTAGTATAAAAGGCATTCAATCCTTAGTCTAATCTCCCGAGAAAAAAATTGTAAGGCTAAGGGCATCTCCAACAGACGAGTATACCAAAGAGTAAAGATTATCTTTACTCTTTGATCGCGTAAATTAAAGCGCAACGGGCGATTAAATTTAGGATTTCGACGAGTATACGTACAGTACCAGAGGACTTTTCCTCTCACAAAATATATACTCGCACGCTCTTTTAAATATGCGTTAACAGAAAACGCTCCTTTGAGAAAGCGTTTTAAAACACGGACGTTTGGTTAGAGGAACGTTTGATGAGACGCTTGGATAGAAAAGCGTATTATCTAACGCTTGCTTAAGAGAACGCTAGCTAACAGAAACGCAAGCAAAGGGAGCGCCCGACCAAACGTCCAACCAGAGAGACGTTTCATATTGGACGTCCACCTATGGGAACGCCTAGGCCAGGCGCTCTCCCAACATAACGTGGCGCTCTCCCAACATAACGCCCAGATTTGGAACGTTTCTCTGGGCAGACGTCCCAATTAGACGCTCCTCTATTTAGGCGTTCTATTTAGGCGTTGCAACGCAACGTCCCCTTACACGAGCGTTTTTGTTACCATTGTAAAATGTAACACGAGCGTTTTTGTTACCGTTGTAAAATGTAACCGTTAAACGGCTATTAAATCCTTATGTATATAAACTAGTTGCGTTGGATGTTTCAATCCACAATAACATTTCATAACTCAGTTTCAACAAGTAAAGAAATTTTTAAGGTTTTGAAAAACAATTTCCTTTCAATTTGTTTTTCATTCCAATTTGTTTGTAATTACTTTTCAGTAATGGGTCCAAAACCAAGAGGTCCAAATTTTACTGTTAATGAAGATATAACCATGTGTAAGATTCATTTATCAATATCCCAAGATTGTAGTGTTGGTACCGATCAATCAGAAGACAAATTATGGTCTCGCATCAAAGCTGGAATGAAAGAAGCTATACCTTCAATGGCTGATCGGAGTTGGACCTCTATTCAGAAACGCTTTCAGGGAATAAGTAAAGATGTGGCTCTTTACTCTGCAGAGGAGGCAGAAGTGGAACGTGAACACCATACTGGATGGGGCCCAGAAACAAAGGTCTGTGAAGACTTAAATTTGATGCACTGCCTTTTTTAAAGTTTTGAATTGTATATGATGCACTAACTATTTTTCATAACAACAATAAACAGAGCGTAGAAGTAAGGAGGCTGTTCAAGGAAGATAATGGTGGGAAACCATTTAAGCACGAAGAGTGCTACGCAATTATGTTAGAAAACATCAAATATTCAAGACGATCAACACAAGTTTTCGATTCATCACAAGCCGAAGAAGATTCAGATACCGATGACGATACTCGAAATACCAATACTGGGTTAACCCAAGGCCAAGGCAGTGGATACGAAGAAATTGGAGATATACCTAACACGTATCCCCGTCCAATGGGGAAAAAAGAGGCTAAACGTTTGAAGGTAACAGGGAAAGCAAAATCCAGTGCCCAAGCCGATGCCTTGGACACAATTATTATCAACCAAAAAAACTTCAACAACAGTTACATGGAAAATGCTAAAAGGAAGAATGATCAGAGAGAAGCCGAGTTTGCAGCAAAAGAGGAGTATCGTATTATGATGACGGACGTCTCCCATTTGGATGCCGCAAGTAAAGAGTGGATTGAAATAAGGAAGCAAGAAATTTTACAGAAAAGAAGACAATCTCGGCTTGGTTAAACCATATAAAACTTCGGGTCATATGGAGGCGCCTCGCCAATACCAATACTGATTCCGGTCAACATCACCCAGTCTACAGGTGTAAAACCCAATTCACCAAATGAGAAGTGAAAGGTGTTCGTCGTGTCCCAGAAACGCTCGACGATATAATCAATCAACGCATGTGACGAGTCACCAACATCCATTGACAAAAACCGGTCCCATCCTGCCCTTTCAATAATAAATTTTGCTCTTTCGCAGGTTTTGGTTATAGCTCTATACGCTTGTTGGACCGATTTCAGAGACCCATGATGCATATATTTGGTTTTTGGGTCGGCCCTCGAACTCATATTGCTCGAAACGTGACCTTCATCATCTTCCACCATACTATAATTTCCTAAACCAATATCATCATTCACTCCTTTGGAAGTGCTGCCATCTGGTACATCCTGAGTTGTTCGGGCTTTGTTGTTTTTTTTTTTCCGACCAACGAATCGGGAAGCGGCATTTCTCAACATCTACAAAAAAAATTAACTGTTTTATACTATTTTTAAAATTCAAAAACCCGTAAAATTATGTTCTAAATTTATTTTTCTAATTTTAATTATCTCATTTTCGGCTCAAAAATTAGTTTATTAATATAAATGTTCCCGGCACAATTATGTTCTAATTCAAATTATGTTCTAATTCTAATCTTCATTATGGTTTATAATCCTAATTATGTTCACGCGTAATCCTAACAGAACGATGGAGTCCCGTGAAAAAATGGTTACTTTGAAACAATAGTAAAACCAAACAAACACGTTTAAACAACTAAAACAAACTTAAACAAAGAAGAAAATGACTGTGAGAATGATTTAATTACCTTGTTGAATCAAATTTTTCTCCACACAAAGTCGCCGTCGTCTGTTGAAGAACGCTTGGGAGATGGGAGAGACGAAGAGCTAGGGAGAGCGTTAAATATGAAACCCTAGACACGGGCGCTCTCCTGAGAAAACGTTTACACCAGACGCTCCCCTATACACACGTTTAAATGACGGACGCTCCCCTAGCCAGACGTTTATCACCAGACGCTCACTTTAGGCCGACGCGTACACACCACACGCTCCCCACCATAGGACGCCCACACGGCACACGCTCTCCCTGCTGCAACGCCCACCCAGCATACGCTCTCCAGCATACAACGCCCATACAGCACACGCTCCCCACCATACAACGTTTACAATCAAAGCGCTCCCCTAGCAGAACGTCGATTTGGCGCTCACTCTTGTGGACGTCCATATAGCGCTATTGTGGGTGGCCGTTTTCGGAATGCACGCTACTCTAGAAGGACTTCTGCTATTCAAGCGTTTACTATAACAGCGTTTATCACTAAACGTCCAGGCAGCACAACGCACGAATTGTACACGTTCACTTAATACAACGCTGGTCCAACAGACGCTTATCAGTGTTGACGTTATAAATACGTCCACCCACAGTAGCGTAACAAAATGCAAACGCTCATGTATGGTTGCGTCTGGTTTCAAAATACGAAACGCTCGCGTGATGAGGCGTATGACAATATACGTCTTCGCACCTAAACGTCCGTATGAACTCACGTTACTCTACAACAACGTCTTATAATAGACGTCATTTTAATTGGACGTGCGATCATATTTATTCTGGAAACCGTTGTAAAAAAAATAAAAAAAGATCAAATTTTTTTAGTTTTTAGTCTTTGATATACTCGCGTTGTTGGAGTTTCCCTAAGAGGTTAGCCAAAAATTACAGAATCATATCCATTTTCAAAGTCTGGAATGTAAGAACACTCATTTCCTTTTTGCTTTTTTGTGAGAGGCAGAGTGAAAATGGTATTAAAGACTATGTAACTACGGGGTAATCCCCTCATTTACTTATTAAAAAAAAAGTTATATATAAAATGTGTTAGATAAAACAGTGGAGATTGGAGATGAAAAAAGAATTTTTTTTTTTTTTTTTCATGTAATAATAACTTATAAAAAAATATTATTTTTGTTCTAAAAGAATTACTATCTTTTTATTTTAGTTTAGGTCAAGAAAAAGAATTCCTATCATCTTTTTTATTTTAGTTTAGACCAAGGGTGAAATGTTGATCACAGTATCTAACAAATAAAACATAAGTCTTTGTTGTATAAAATATTAACTAGTTTCAAATCATTCAATTAGAGAAAAATTCCCGAAACTGACAAATCTGTAAAGAAATATCGTAATGTTTTTATTTTATTTTGGCAGTTGCCTCTTCTCCTTCGTCGAGAAGAAGCCACTAATTAAACCTTCAAAAAAGAAATACGAAAATCAAGCAAAGCAAAATATTGAATAATTTCAAAGAAAGAAGCTTCTCTATTTTTGTTACCTTTTTGAACGATTCGGGATTTTGCATAGAAGTACATATGTCCGGAATAACTATGTGAGAGGAAAAAAAGAAGAAATCGTCGGATTTGATGTTTAACGTAATTATCTTGTGATTAAGTTTGATATGACTGGAGGCTGAGATGATAACCACAGCTATGAAGAGCATAATGGATGAAATTACTCCCACACTGGATAGAAATGATATTTTTGAAAGATTCACCAGCCATACTGATGGTATTGCTAAACTTACTACTAAGACAATTGCATAGAAATTGGAAGTAGACAATACTAAAACAAGAGAATGAATTCCCTCAAACAGTATTCCTTAATTGTCGTACAGAGCAATGGTATAGGAATCCGTGGTAAGAAATACTTCCATATAAATGAAAATGTTGACAAAAATTCTACTAGATCTCCCATATGATTGATAACCTATATTTGAGAAAGTTTGTAGATTTCCGTGTTGCAAAAGAATGTCTCCTAAAATGCATGAAGTATAGGTGCAAATAGAACCAAGCATCACCGGTATAAAAAATGCAGGGCCGTCTTTTGGGTAAGGCAGCATGGTCGACCACCCTAGACCAGAGGGGCTAAAAAAAATCCCTTCGATATATATGCAATTTTTTTCTTAATTCATCTTTCTATACTTGTAAAAAATTGAATTGTTAACATGAGAAAGTACTACAATTAATAATTTTCTTTTTTAGACTTTTGGTATTATCGATATGGGTCTTTGGTCTTCCGTATTACTAACTATAAACATATTATATAGGTAACATGCCAATATAAGTCTCTTAAAATTTCCTGTTTCTCATATGTGATGCATGTGATAATTTTTTATGTTTAAAAATATAAATATATGTGATTCATGTGATACTTTTTGCATTTTAAAATGTAAAAGAATACACCTATATCTTGTTATTATATTTGAATAATCTTTTATTTTTCTAGGTTTTCGTCTGTTGATCATTTTCTTGTTTGGATTCATAATTTAGTTTTTATTGTTATAAATATATTAAAAATTCTGAAGTTTTTTATGAGTTGATAGTTTTTCATCCTTGATTGATTTTTATATGTATAAAAAAATAGAACAAGCCCTAATTTTTGTTTGCCTTAAGTCTCGTATATGTGAAGGACGGATCTGGAAAAATGGAGCCCAACCTCCATTTGCTACTGCATATGCAATGGAAAATTGTCTTAATCCTGAGAAAACAACATGTGGTCAGTATAAAATTCAAAACGATGAATATTGTTTTCAAGAAAAACTAATTACCGACGAATAAATCGCATATGTTCATCATTGTGCTCAAGAGGGAAGTTCTAACTGATTGATGATCTTGGACTTGGGTTGGCATATATGTCTCAAATTTGACTGAAACAGACGAAAAACTTGAAGAACAGATGGAGAAATTGAAAGAAATAACAATGGAATGAGAAATTTCAGAGCACTATACCAATGTCTATATATGGAATTATAGACCAGTATATGAGCCAAATACACAACCTCACATGTACCAAAAACACAAATAATACAAACATATGACTAAACACAAACTAAGACATGTTAAGGGCCACTATTATTACATCTAGCTATCTCATTAGTTTCCCACCATATAGGTTTGAGACTCTCTTCTTAAAAATAACTTTTGCAAGTGCCGTATACCAGTCATACGTATCAATGAGAAGAGAAAGGAGGTAACGCAGTAGGTCCATATTTGCTAATTTGAGGGATACTAGTTACTAATACCCTTCTGTTGATGGTGGATTTTTGACAAGGGATAAAATTATAAAATAGCCCTCTGCCCAGCAACAGAATGTAGAGATGTATGTTCATATTTCTAACTTTGTATCAAAGTATGAAATATTGTATCTCTGCATATGATCTACAAGAGAATTAAGAAAACAGTCTCTACAAATAGCTATAAGTGTTTTATATTGATCTTGTAGCCTCTCTAAACATGTATAATATTTATGCCATATCGAACTAGTCTCAAGTCGCATAACTTCCATGGTCGAATTACTTGAACTCGTCTCGAATGTGTATCAATGTTCAAACAATATCAGTTTACTGCAATATGCATAATTTAAAACTAGCTTAATGCTCTGATCCTGAGGACGCATCCTAGCTCAATAACCGATCATCGAGGAAGCGCCACCAACCTCAAAGGCTAGCGGTAACGGCGAGCTACCTTGGAATTCGTATTCCGCAGCCCTAGCTTAGTGTTGGCGCTAACTCTATCTTGGTGCTAACTATTGATAGCGCCCATGTCCTCTCTCATCAACAACGTAAGCCTGTCATTGGCACTAGCACTCATGAACAACACCAACATAGCTCGCGCTAGCTCTATCAACAGCGCCAGCCTATTGTTGGTGTTACCTCTCTCATATTACGGCCTATGCTGAAACTAGTTATCCTACAATATCCGAATGCCAGTGTTTATTTTGTTCTTGAGAACATCATGTTCATTTCTTTTTCCGTCGTTGAGAACTTTAGCATAATCTTGGTTTCAAATACTTCCAAATTTATGCCATGTTACTTTTAAGCTAGTACATGACTACCAGACTTACTATTTTACTATACCTGACACTGGCCACTCTACTTAGTCACTTACTTAGCGAACTGAGTAGCTAGCCTCACCAATCTAGCAGGCTATTGACTTAACTTAACCAAAATAGTAATAGTCAAGGACTCTATTATTTTCTATGAGATATCAAATGCATCACATAGGTGGATTCTCATTGGGATATTGGTCTGGCGGTGTACGGCAACGTGCGATGTGGAAACACATCCACGACGAGAAGGTAATAAATAATGGGACGGTTATGAGAAGTTGAGAGGATGAGGATAGTGGTCATACAACCCTCTTGACTTGCAGGACATGAATCCACTACAAATCTCCACAATTATCACTTCTCCATCTCTTTACAACTTACGAGAAATCAATGTATATACAACAAGACTACAAAATAGATGGCTTTATATATTCGAAACAAGGAATTTAAGAAAATAATAGAGATATATCCCAGAGATAATCCAGTTTTATAGTCATAAATTCAGTCTTCAACTACACACAATCATTTTCTCGTCACACATTGATTTTGCATCCTTCTTTGTTTCTCTCCCCTAAGATCAACCCATCATCTCCACCTTTGTGACCGAAGCGGGACGTGAACGACCATTTCTTGGTTTAAGCTCGTCTTGTTTGATTTTGATCTTTCGAACCTACTAAAAGTACTATTATCAGTACATTGTTTTTTCACCCTAAAAGAATTGGCGACCACAACGGGAGATCAACCTCTCGATTACAATGCCAATCTTTTAACTATTCAAAATGGTGGATCTTAAGATCAAGATTAGTAACTACTCATATTCCTAATTCTGGTAATACTGGTGATAGTGGCTCTGAAGCTACTCTTGGTGTTACCAACCATCCTTCTACCAACACCAATGCTGGCGCCATCACCACATCTCCTCCTGGTGACGTTACTGTCGAGGGTATCAGAAACACTTAAGCCCCGCCCAACATAATCGATCTAATGCAAGGACATAAGGTTTTGTCCAAGAAGCAAGCAAACATGGCTACCACTCAAAATGAGGTAATCACTTGTCTCAAGACCCTAACGGAGGAACTTCCCCAAGAACAACGTATCGCCTAGCGCAACAAGCTAGAAATGCTATCACAACAACGACTAATGCGGGTACTTCAGGAGCCCAAAGGAACGATGAATTTCGTGTCCTCACTGAGCGTCTACCACCAAGAAACCAACAATCCAATTTTTTCACTCGTGAATATCTGAAGAGATTCCTGTAAAATCATGGTAAGGAAGATTCATCCTCATTTCATCAGTATCAACCTCCTTACCCACTCGAGATCCAGAGGATCCCATTACCGAGAGGATAATCTTCCCCTACTTTCTCATTGTACGATGGGACCAGGAATTTCGGTGAAGTTACTAGGAGAACATGAAGACAATAATGTGCTACGTCTCAAAGAATTTTTAAAATCTCTCACTGGAAGGGCATATACCTTATACAACAACATTGGTCCCAACAACATCTCTGGTGGGGGGTAATATGGTCAGTGCCTTTATAAGAAGTATTTCTTCGTCTCCGAATAAATCACTCTGTCAGATTTAGGAAGAATGTTCCAAAGGAATAATGAGCAACCCAACGATTACGTGAACAAGTTCAGGATTCAGGCTCTGGACTGTCATGATCCAAACCGACAGAAAAATAATTGGTGGAACTTTGCATCAATGATGTGATTCATGTCTATCGTGCTCTCTTGGAAAATTTGCTCTTTCATACTTTCTTCGAGTTACATGAAGCCGCAAAATGGTCAAAGGCAAACGTTCCTACCCTGCTGGAGAGGACGAGACCTTCAAGAGAAGAAATTAGTGGAGATACTCGTGGAAACAGACGTCTAGTCAACAACCAATATATTGTTCAACCTCGATAGGTGTTGTCAACAAAGAAGGAGCGAAAAGAAAAACTTCGTCTCAGCAAGCGTAACAAACTAAGCGTTTCCCTTCAATTTTAAATATGGCCCCAGCGCCGACCTAAAGGATAGCTCCATCCCAAGGCACGGCTAGAGCCCCACGACAACAGCAACAGCCACAACAACAACCGGAGCAAGATATAAACCCAAACCTAACTTTTCCAGATTTTCCACTCCCCATGGAAGAAGTCCTGGAATTACTGGAGACCTGGATACAAGATGGAGTCATCAAGCTTCCACTTATATGATGCCCACCGGCTGCTCAGAAAATGACAGACCCAAAATATTGTCTCTTTCGTCGGTTTGTCAACCACCCCATCAACGAATGCAATGTTCTGAGACGTATTTTCAAGGAAAAGAAAGAGTCAGGGTAATTACAATTGGGGACTGGAGGTATTGACAAGAATCCCCTAGTGTCATAAGCCTCACACTCTCCAGGGAGCCAATAAACCGAAAAGTTGAATCCCTAATTTAGCGAATGTGCGAACTTCTTCACTTCTCAATGGAACAACGTAAAGATACTTTTACCTCACTCAATCGTGTTGTGTCTGGAAAACGGTTACTACACTTTACCGAAGATATGCATGCTCAAGTCAAGCCTCCTTTGGGAGACATGGTCGACAAGAGCAATAAGAGACACAGCTGGGGACTTCTCATCACTGCGTGCTTCAAAAATGTTGAATTTGAGAAAACATTGATCGACATTGGCATGGGTGACAATATTATCATCGTCAAGACTCTCAAAACAGCAGGGATCTCCCAGCAAGAGGCTACGCGCTCACCTACGATGGTCAGAGACCCTGAAGGAACGATTGGAAATGTCTATAGACATATCACGCTCACAATAAAAGCGGGAGCTACTCAAGCCGACACCGAGTTTCTATCGTTAAGAAAAAAATCAACTATGATATGATCTTAAGACGCTCATGGTTTCACCGCTCAGCAGCACACCTGACGGCTCCACTGGCTATTCACCCTGAGTAGAAGGTCCTTCAGCTGAAAACAAGGGCAACATGAACGAGGGTTCACCACTATACTTAGAGGAATATAAATTGCTCAAAGCCATGAAAAGAGATCAAACACCAACTGAGGTTACAGGGTCATATGTTGATAGGTACCGTACTCATGTAGCACTTACTCAGTTTGCCTCTATATCTTTAAATCTTCCTAACTCGGAACTGGATTTTGCTGGGAAGTCCAATCATGCTTTAATCATACGTTATGAATGAACTACTACCCAGCTCAATCATGCTTCCTCACTCATATAACCTCTGTAAACGTGCAGCCTCATTTTTCATGCACCATAATTTCTTGTTAGAAGCATGAAAATAAAGGCACGTCTTCCGAAAAAAGTGTGAAATTAGTAGCACATGCCAACTCCTGTAGTACAAGGAAAAATGTCACCAAATAAGCTACCAAATAACTCAACAAGCAATAAAAGTATAACACGCACCTCATTGCTTGAAACGTAACCAGAGGGGATTAGAACATGAGCACTGGCAGATAACTCTATGACCGTGCCTTTTCGCATGATCCACGGCACCGTGCCGGTTCAACAGACCGGCAACACCAACGTCAGATGATACTGGTGGGCCATCGTTCGGCCGCGCAATCTCATGGAAGAACTGGATTTGTACATCAACGTGGCTGCTCTAATTTGGATTTTTAGCCTAATCGAAAGAAATAGATAAAAGTAGAATTTCCCAAGTTGTTTTTGTCAAACCTTATAGAAAAAGTTCACCAAAATCAAATCGTTTGTGAAAGAGTAAAAGCAACAAAGACTTAGCTTTTGTTTTATCTCTCAATCCATGAATCCTTTGATTTGACGACCATGATGGAAGTACCAAACAAAACAACATATAAAATAAAATCCTCCGTTAATACACAGTCCTCCACCACTCAATCATCATAACTCTCTCTGTACAAATTCTCAGAAAATCTATCCATCCACCTCGATTCACACAAAACAAAAAGAAACCCAAAGATTTTATTCTTTCATATAACAATTCTCGGTCTTATAACTTTTCCGTAGGTGAACGATTTGTTAAATTGCCTGACTGAATATATAAACACAAAGTTCTCTCAAAAATTTCACAAGTTTTCAAAGATGATGAATGAAGAACAGGATCAACAACAATCAAGGGTTTTTTCTGAACTATCATCTCTTATTCATGGAATTCTTAAATACCCCTCTTCTTGTACTTCTTCTTCTTCTTCTTCAGGTTCTGTGGTTATTGAACCAATTCAATCTAATAGACAAGTATCAGCAGCTGGATTTGCTTCATTATTATTAGGGGTATCATTAGCTTTGATGTTATGTGGATCTGTTACTTTTGTGATTGGATTTATATTGATGCCATGGGTTCTTGGAATTGTCTTGGTTTTTTATCTGGTTGTTGGTGTTGTTTCTGCTTTATCAAGTTTCGGTCGGGCTTTTCTTTACCCTCCTCCATCACCCAAACAGATTCCTGGTATTACATCTCTCTCTCCTTTTGATCTTTCTGGGTTTTCTTTTTTGAAGTTTCAGTTTTGACCCAATTTCAATTTTTGTTGAATGATCTGGGGAAATGACGAATCAGTCATTGGGTTTGGATTGAGATTCATGGATGATGTGTTTAATTCCATGGAATTAGGTTAGATTTGATTACTTCCATTCATTTTGATATTCGTTGCTGAATACCCGAAACCGTATGCCCTGTATCTCTTCTAAGACACCCTGATTAGTACCAGGGGAAACTAAATTTGATAACAAACTTTAATTTCATACTAAATTGTTTTTATGAGAATAATGGAAGACTCGGAATTGTTTCTTGTTTTGTTTATATGTGAGGGGGACATATTATGGTGAAATGGATTCAATTGCTACAATCAGTTTGCAATATCAATGTTGTTTCATTATTTCGCTTTTGTCAACGTGTTGGATTCAATTAGGAATTTCAATAGATTATGCATCTATAAATTCTGTAAAGCTGATATATCCGGCTACAGTAGCTTTAGGTATCAGCTGATATATGTAAACATGTGCCCGTAATTGGTATTGATTTTATGTGTTTATATTGGTGATTTGGAGGAGATAAGACCAATGGCTTGGGAAATCTGTTTTACGCATGTTTATAGCGTGATTAATAAAAATAGTTACTAACTGTATGTTTGTTATAATTGATACAGAGTGGAACATTTGGTAAAGCCGAATTACACATTTGTCTCTGAGAACTCGTGAAATGAAGGCTGGTATACTCTCACTAAGGACCATCTATGTAAAGGGACGAAATTGCAGAGCATTATTATTCTCAGGCAAGTCAAAAGAGGTTCATTCGATTATATCTGCAAGAAAACGTAGGTTTACACTTTTTACCACAGTTCATGAGCATCAGAATTACCCCATACTTCTCCACTAATTAAAGCATGAAATGAGCTTTATGTTGGTTAAAATTTACACTCTTGTAGATATATGATTGTTGTTGTTGTTTTGATAGTGAAAAGTGCAATTCTTACTGATTAAAAGAGAGAAATACAGATTCCGCAATGTTATTTTTTCTTCTATTTTGGGTTCTCTTGTTTCCTTTGTATGTTCTATTTCAAGTCTTATGCTGCAAATATGGTGCTAAACCGCAATTACTGAAACGGTCTAAATCTTGTTTTCATATGATCAAACTTAATTGAACTCCAGGCATGATCATCATAAATATAAGGAAAAACGTATGGATCTATGATGTAGTACAGGATGAAGATGAAAAATATTGATTGAAGGATTCAACATAAGTACACATAGATAGCACCGACAAATAGCTAATAACTGCAAACACTTGACATAATTAGAATTACAGAGGTTTATTATTATCCTAACCATAATCACCATCATCCCCTTGTTTGCTGGTCTCTGCTTGTGACCAATTTTCTCTTTTTCTGCTTGAACTATCTCATATGTTGATATGAACACCGATGATAACGGTGAAGAGAACCATTATACCGAAGAAGATGAAAGTGTGTATCAGAATGGATACACCACTCGTCTTCATGTTTACAAAATCAACAAGTCGCTCTTTAGAAGGTATCTGAAAAAGTAACCCTGGCGACAACAACACAAACAACAGCACTGCTATCACCACAGGTCCCCAATCCGACATACTGTGCTGTAACGCTTGCACCTCTTTGAATCTCTCACTGTTTATGTCTCTCAAGCTAGTAAAGTAGAGATGGTTAATGAAGAGTTTGAAAATGTAGAAGAAGTAGAAGAAGAACCATAATAATCGAGATGGTGATATGGTGATGGTAGTAGGAAATGTTTTGCTTAAAAAAGGAGAAGAGATTACAAGTGGGTTAAGTTTACAAGCAACTGAAGGGCGACGTCTCTACCTAAACCGACAGTTACTAACTCAAACAAAGGTTTTTGTATTACCAATAGCAAATAAGGTCGACCTTTAGCATAGGTTATTGGCTGCATATGATTCACATCTGAACCCTCGTCGAAGCTTAATTTTGTGATTAATAACATTTTTATTTTTAACTTATTAAATGACCATATTAATCGAGTTCTTTATAATTTTATTTTATTTTGGCTATTCTCACCTTTTCATTTCCCACCTTCCTCAGTTATGAGTTAATGAAAACAATGTCTTGTTTTCATGAATCGTAAATAAATTGTTTAGTTTATTAGTCGATCACAACTTGCAAGCAAAATATAAATATAACACCAATGGTAATTAGCAGACATAACACGCATAGTAAGTGAAAAGGAAAGACCAAAGACCATGCCTCCTGAGCACCAAGGAATCCGTACTAAATGAACAGGAAGTGCCGATTAAATTTCACTAGTCTTATCTTCCATTTTTACTTGATTTTGATGCAAACGAAATTTGAGTGTGTTTTTTGTGTGTTACGTAGTCATTCTTCTCATTTCTTGTTTTGAAGTAGCTTTCTGTAAGATTCTACCCAAAAAAAAAAGCGAGAAGCTTCTGCAAGAACTTTTTCTGGGTGTGGAAGGATCTTTTCTCCTCTTCACACACAGAAAAAAGAAAAGGAGCAAACCCATAGGGCCTCCATTCGTATGTACCTTCAATCCCAATTATTCTTTCAAGTGAGTGCTTGAGCAAGTTTTGCATCCTTACTATCCTTCTCCATGAAGAAACAATATTCCTTCCCACCATTGTCGTATAAATATGCGTCTCATAGTGTTCTATATGTATACCAGTTGAACATACAGAAAGAAATTAAGATAAAATAGATCAGAGATATGGCTCTTGACTGGGGACCTGTTGTTGCATCACTAGTGTTATTCATCCTTCTGTCTCCAGGGCTTCTGTTCCAGTTACCTGCAAGAACAAGGATAGTAGAATTCGGTAACATGTCCACCAGCGGCGTCTCCATCTTGGTTCATTCTATCATTTATTTTTGTTTTATCACCATCCTACTCATTGCTGTTGGTATACATATACATGCCAATTGATCCCACAACATATATTTACACATCGCACGAGAACGTCCTTATTTGGAGTTTCATATGCGCCAGCGTTCCCTTCGGCAGATAGAGATGGAGTAATTTTTATTTCTTACCTTCAATCTCTACTTGTATACTTGCTGCCATTTTATTTTCTATTTTCCTCGCAGATTGTTTTGTAGTTGATTTGGGACTTCATACTGCTTCATTAGGCAGATATTACTAGCCATTCCAAGGGATTTTTTCTTTCTTTTGCATGTGTGTTCCCTTCACTTATTATCTACTTTTTGTTCGTAAAATTGAAAACATTTGAACGTTTTTTTTTGTATGAACACATGAAAATCAACCAAGAACAGTTTACATAATAATATATAAGTCTATGGCTCATATTCAGCGGGTCTTATGCTAGTTCTTTTAGGAGGAAGAATATCCACCTTAGTCAAACTCTCACTCACCAAGAACAAGCCCAACCCCGGCGAGGAGTCTTCGGTCTAAAACACCGTGTTTATGTGAAATACTAATTACTGCCCAAATCCTCCCTCTCACATAAAAATATTTAGAATGTCAAGAATCCTAGTAATATGGATTACCCTCATCTTTAACTTGCCCGTGTGGAACTAAAGGTAGGTTATATTTCATTCACTATAACAAAAATAGTTATTGAACCTTGGTGGCTGATAAGCTCCAAATCAAAATCACACTAAGACCAAAAATATTTTATTAAATGGAGAGTACTCATTTTAAATCTCTTACCTCTATACTGCATATCAGTTTCCATTTCCATCTTACACCATTTTTTTGTTGAACTCTGTATGGTTTGCTATT